>LUCH01008414.1:0-11724 GCA_013368495.1 Paragonimus heterotremus | reverse complement strand
TGCATTCAGATGGTTTGAAAACCGTCTACCGAGTTATCTGTCCCGAAACCCACTAAGTGGCCCCGCAGAAAATTCTTTCCCCTTAGAATTTGGAATGGAAACAAGCTGTTGCGGTGGCCTACTGCGATTCAAAAAGCATTTAATTGGTCCGCTCCACTGGGTATTACAGTTAGTGGCCCCAAAATAACGCCCCACACTGCCCTCTTTTAAATCGCGCCACGTCTGAAGTAAAAGTCAAATTTTCCTGGCTAAAGACTTTTGAACACCATCTCGAAAGGCGAAATTTTACGGGGGCAGAGAGACCGCAAATCGCAGCAATACGAACTCTGATCAAGCGTTATGCGCGGTTCTTGACATAAACACAGACATTGGTGTTGCGGCCGCGGTCTCAAAGATGGGCCGTCAGAACAACTCGGCAAAACAAACCGAGTCAAATCCTACAACCCTCGTCAACCCTAAGTTCCACTTGCCAGGCTATTCTTCGCACTTGCCTTTCGCTTTTTTGCAAATATCCCTTCCGATGGATTTGGCCTGGGGGTCGTACGAAGGGTAAAACGGTCACTTTGGCGCGACTCCTGATTTTTAAATATTTTTGGAAATGCTAAAACCAGCTGGCCTGCCAGTTTGACGGGAACGTGTGGCGAGTTCGGAATGTGCACGGCTGAGTGCACTTCATTGCTTTGTGTTGGAAGTTCTGGTGGTTCCATCGGCAACTTTATGGACTGCGGGAGCTAGGTCGTTCACAGCTTCTGGATGCACGTCTTTTCGGCTACTTGATATGCATAGTCATACTGTCCATACGATTGCACATCTTCTCTATCAAAAGTTTTGGGTCATCATCGGTAGTTGAGAAAAGCCGTTACGATAACGGATAGGCTCAAAAGGTAAAAGTAAAAATAAAACGGATGACATATCCGTAAAATAGAAACGACTCGCTGATAAGTCGATGTTCATCGGATCGAATAAACCGCCACAAGACAGAAAGAGAGCCAGAAAGATGAGATTCGTTAGGCTACCGATAGATAATTCCACAAGCAACGAGAGATGATGAACGTTGAGCGCTGATAGACCAGCGAATACGCGGAGCAAAAGATTTTGCCGTCCAATTACTGTACCAGCGCAAAAATCCGCGCGAATGAAGAAGACAAAAGTGACGCGCAGTAAGTCCCGTTTTTTGTGTTGACGATCAATTTCAAAGAGTGATGGTGATGGTTTCAAACAAGTGTAAACATGAAGGCAACAAAGCGATATGTGCAACATGTACATAAATGGAATATGAAATGTAACTTGGATTTGTGGATACTACAGGGCGTCAATGGGAAAATCAAAATACACCTAATAAGGCCCTTCCCACGGGTAACTCGAAATTTGGTTCCGTTATTGAATAAAATGCTAATTCCGTTCCGTATCAAATTGTCTGGTTAACAGTATTTTTATCCGTTTTATGTTGTACCGTTTAACGCGTCTATTTGGCGGATTATTATCTCAGCAAATATCTGTTGGATTCCACTTTTTCCTAGCTTTACGTTCTGTCCCTGTTGCCTACCGTTCTTTGTATGACGTTTACACCCGCTTTTCTCCACAGTGACACGTACGAGATCCAGCAGCATCGGTGGATCCGAAGTACAGAGTGCCTGTGGCCGCTTCAGCTGTCGCAAGACTGTTCAAAACGGTATGCATTGCCAGACATGTCTACGCTGGTACCACATCAAGTGCACCGGCCTCAAGGAGGACCAGTACACTCTGCTGGCTTCGTCAAAAAAGCCATTTATCTGCAGGAGCTACCTTCTTCCTGAAGGCAACATTTCGTCCGAGGTTGGATCCGTTCACCTACCCGCCACCGCCAGTTAGCAAAATCGTGATACGTTAAAGTGCAGCTACAAGGCGTCAAAAGGCGTCAGTACAATGCACATGAGCACGGTTGAAAATGCTCCGGTAGAAACACAAAAGGCTTTATCTGACATGAGGTCAAACTGATCTCAATGAAAGAAAATATTGCGTTTACCCTTCCGAGTGTGGCCGTTGCTCGCAAGGCAGTGGCCTTGTCCACAGATCAAATCGAGGAAACCGCGACCAATCTGAGAGATACGACACTCCGGGAGAGGAGGCTCGTGTGGGGACGATTTCCGACCACACCCTCTCCAGGTGAACAAACAAGAGCAGTGTTAAACACCGTATTCCCTCCAGAATTAACAACCTCAGCTTCGGCCGGCAGACTTCGCTTCAAAGCTAACAAGAAGTCACTTGGATTTCTTGTGACGTTTCCCGAAAAGGTCAGCCCGGACGAAGTACTGGACAAACCGATTCCGTTAATAAGTCGTAATAATCAAAAGGCCTTTCACTGGATCGATCATTGCAGGAGCGACAGAAGCGCTTCCAGCTTGATAAGACAAGGTCACGCATCAAGACTAATCCCAACCTTTAAGCCAAAGTGAAGGCCCTTATTCGCATTCTTAAGAAGGGACCAGCGCCTCCGGATGAATAAATCCATGTGCCCACACCCGCGCCAAAGACGACTACCTTATCCCCTCGGATGGCCAATCATCTTTGGGGCTGCACGGGTCTGAACCATTAGAACCCAAAGAGGCTACAGAGCAGCAGTCTTGCTCCAAACCATCGATAATCAGACTTACTTTACTCATAAAATTTACAACCCAGTGAGCCTCATTGGGTCACCTCCAGTTTCTAAAAAATATCATACTTCACTCACTCCAGGCGCATTTCCCTCTGCCGGGTCACGTTCATTCCGTCCTGGGTTCTCCTCTAAGCAAAATTCACGCAAATATTCGGGGGTGTAAAACTGCGAGTCACACTTCAGCAATTATAAAAGTGAAGGCGGTCCACAAGCCACGGCCCCTGAGCAAGCAGAAACGAACGAAGCGTCCCACAGAAAAGCTCACATATGCTCAGACGGTGGAGAAATGGCCGCAACCCTTCAGGGGGGTTCAGGAAACTCTGACGCCGTCTACACACTCTCCCTCGCTAATAGGACTGCTTTCTCGAGCTCTTCTTCGTGAGCTTCAGTCTCTTTTTGCACCCAACCAAACAAGGAAATGACCCTCAAGTGCGTGCGCATTAACTATCTGAGCTTTTTAAACAACCTACCAGAACTCAGACAGTTGGTGCACGACACTTGTCTTCATATTCTTGCTTTAACGGATAACGAATTGCATGTTCCGGGATACTTGCTATACCAAACAGACTCCTCCCATGGACTCACGGGAGGCTGTGCTGTCCTTCTAAGCCAGAGGCTGCCAGTGCCAACCGTCATAGGGGAGCTTACCTCCCCAGAGGAATGTGGCTGACTGTGGTTCAAACTCCAACTTCGCAGTCGTGACACGCTCTTCATCAGTGTTATTTACCAATCACCGTCGTGCAGCACATCCGACGACGAGACCATCCCTTCCGCGTTAGACTGTTTGTCGTATATACAACGTTTCTTTCATTTTTTCATCATGAGTGACTACAACGCACCCAAACTCAACCGTGTAACTGCCTCCTATGTGGACTGTGAATGTGGATTTTCAAAATCCCCGACAATGTTGATCCATGAGAAAGCCTGAACGCAGCATGTCGAACTATCCACACGGCACCGTCCAGGACAGTTACCCACGTTGCTTCATCTGGTTATCACAAATAAAGCTGGTGAGGCATAATGACTACATGTTGTTTGCTTTCCACTTTATCTGTTACTGGCTACAAAATGCCGTAGCAAAGACTTCATTCAGAAATTTACAGGAAGCTGACTTTGACGCACTAAAGAATTTCTTAGGTGGACTGAAACTTGTGTGTGATTTGGTGAACACCAACTGCCTTTCTTTTAAAGATGCTATTCACGAAGATGATGAGGCACTTGTTCCTGGTAAACTCTGGTAGTCCTTATTTCGGTCGCCGCTTCTGCGGAGTATACGTCGTCTTCTTGATTTCCGTTTTCGTCTATTCCCCAAACATAATCTAACAGACAAACCGGAGGATCAAAAATCCTTTCGCTTTGTACGAGACAGGCGGAGGCGGGAAGTCTGTCAACATACCAAACAGATACAGACAAGAATCCTACTGGTAGCTCGGGAGAATGAAAATGTTCCCTTAAAGTACATGCGTCCCTAGAGAAAATCTAAGCCCTCAGCGCTTCTCTGCGGCTTTCCGATGGGGAAACCTCCTCCAACCCTTAGGTAGTTGCTGAAATTTTTAGAGAATACTATTCAGGAGTCTACTGTGTGTTTCCGGAAATCAGGCAATGGGACCAAACTGGATCCATCCACGGATCCTGAAAGAAGCGGCCCTTGGATTGGAAGCGCCTCTCCATGGTCCGTTTAAACAGACACTTCGGAACAGCACTCTACCGGAAGCGTGGAAAGAGGCCATTGTCACGATCATACTCAAGACGGGATATCGTCATTCCCCCGCTAGTTATCGGCCGATCAGCATCAACAGCATCACATACAAGGTAATGTAGCGCCCGCGGGCAGCGTCGTCAAAAGCCCTGCCACATTTGGACCAGGATTCGGAATAACGCGCCTGACAGAACAGTTCTTGGACGGACTGCAATCAACTATGCGGGATCAGTTCAGGGTGGCTCTCATCGCACATCCTATGACGTTGGAACAACTGGCAGAAGACTCTTCAACAATCAGCGAGTTGAAGTTAACTGAAGTGAATGACCTGCGAACCGCAGTGGAAAAGTTGACTCGAGAAGTGGCCGCTTTGGCGATGAGGAGAGAGGAGGACCAAGACGATGTCCGTTACAGATACATAAGACGTAGACACTGGCGAAGCTTTTGCCCGCGAGGCGAGTAAAGGTTCCATGTATATAAACGTTTTGCTCATTGTTTTTTGTCTGGGAAGGGTGATCCGATAATAGGGGCGGTCAATAAGACGGCAGTTCAGGCGAAGATAAAAGTCAATGGTAGTTCGGAATGCTATTTGATCGACACTGGGGCAGCGATTTCACTGACTAGACCGAGACCGGGAAGGGTCGTTCAGCCGTGTGCGATGGCCGTGCGAACAGTCGGTGGGTTTACAGTCAGAGTTAAGGTCGTTGCGGAGTATGATATCGGAATCGATGATTACGTAGTCAGGCAGTCTTTTATCATTTCCCCAGACGCACGCCAGACTATCTTGGGAGCGGATTTTCTCGAACGCGCTGGAGCTGTGATTGGTTTGAAGCATGGTAAACTCGTAACAAAGTATGGAGTGGTTCCACTGTCAAGAAAACGCAAACCTCATCTTCGACAGATTAAAACAAACGCACCCGGAGCAATACCAGCCTGTGACAACCGCCTGCTGAATGAGGTGATACACAAGTACCGAGAGTTGTTCACCGCGAATCAAGACTCATATGGCTACTGTGGCTAGACTGAACATGAGATCTGCATCAAGCCACACCAATTTCGAACATTCGGGCCCAGAGGAACTCCGGTTCATCTGCAACCGGAATTCGAGCGACAAGTGAAGGAAATGCTGAAGCAGAAAGCCATTGCGGAGACTGATAGCCCGTTCAATTCTCCTGTTTTCTTAGTGAGGAAGTCAAATGGAAAATTTAAATTTTTTGTCGACTTCAGGAGACTTAACGAGATTACAGTTAATGAAGTAGTAGCAGTCCTAGCGATGGCAGAGATTTCCGGCAAGCTGCAGAACGCCAGGGTATTTACAGTGCTAGACCTGCGGTCTGGATATTGGCAGGTTCCAATCAAGCAATCGCACCGAGACAAAACGGCGCTCACAGTGGGAGATAAGCAACATCGCTTCAAACGTGTGCCATTCGAGCTGTCAGGCTCCCTTTCACTTTCAGGCGACTGACGCTGAAGGTGCCGGACGGATTGATCAATACTGTTGTCTACGGAGATGATGTCGTCATCCACAGTGCGAATGAGACGGAACTTACCGGACAGGCTTCAGCTGTGGTGCAGTAGACTGGGCAAGCTGGCCTACAAATCAACAGTTCGTAGTGTCAACTGGTGAAACGAACGGTAGTAATACTCGGTCACAAGGTCGGTCAGGGCGAGGTCCAACCAATCCACGAGGAGCTGCATACGATCGGGAACATTCCGGTGCCAACGTCGAAGAGGACGTTTCGACAGTTCCTTGATCGCGTCTGTTTCAATAAACGTTTCATCAAGTACTTCAATGAATTGGCCAGCCCGTTGTACGAAATTCTGAAGGACTGCAAATTCCACTGGACAGATAGGGCCAACCAAGCGTTCGTCGAGATCCAACAATTGATGAAGGAAGGACAGTTGACCCTGAAGTTGCTGGTGGCTGGACAGAGCTTCGTTGTTGCGACGGATGCGAGCGATGTGGGTATTGGAGCTGTACTGAAGCAGGATGGCGGTGTTGTGGAATATGCCAGTCGAGTATCAACTGCTGCTGAACGAAATTACTCCACGACAGAGAAGGAGTGTTTGGCGATCGTGTGGGCATCGGAGAAATGGAGGCTCTATTTACTTGGCCGACGTTTCCATGTGGAGACTGATTACAGGCCGTTGAAGTGGATTAAATCGGCGAGGGATCCCCGAGGGAAACTGGCTCGTTGGGCATTGCGATTGCAGGAGTACGACTTCCCAATTCGCCATGTAGCTGGCTAGAGAGAACTATGTTCCCGATCTGCTTTCCAGAACGCAGCATATGGATGAAGTTCACGAGGACGTGATCGGAGTGAACAGTATTGAACTGGAGAATGACCCCCGAAGGTTACAGGCAACGCAGAGGGCGTGCTCGACGTTCCGAATGGTGATTGACCAACCTTTATTGAGAGAACAACAACCAGAGAACGAGGAAATTCCGGAGGAGACATCCTTCAGAACGCGCTGATCGGAATTGCGGTTGAATAGTGCGGGAATTTTAATGTATCGACTGCGGGATGGAATAAGCGTGCCTGTTATCCCGACGACGTTGAGAGAGGCAATTGTGAAGGAATGCCATCAGTTGGCTCATATGGGATGCCATCGAACTTATGAGATGCTGAGGCAAAGGGCATACTGGCCGGGAATGAAGAAGGATGTCAACAATTGTGTGCTGGTGTGCCAGTAACGTCGACTGCTGAAGAGCTCCAACTACCCCAGTCAGTATCCCACACAACCAATTCCGGTTGGTGAGATTGGGGAATTATGGCCACTTGACGTGATGGGTCCCTTCATAGTGACCACATCCGGAAATCAACACATCACAGTGATGACGGAACATTTCACAAGATGGATCGAAGCAGCCGCTCTACCCGATCAGCGTGCAAGAACTGTGTGCAGAGCGGTAATGGAACACATTGTGGCAGATCATGGAATACCGCGAAACACACTGATTGTTTAAGGCCCCCGCTTCGAATTCGCACAACCCCATACCATCTTCAATCAAGTGGACTGATGGAGCGGAACAGTCGCACAATCAAGGAATGGTTGGCAGGGAAAGGAGGGAGCTGGGAAGAAACACTACCACTGATTCTGCTGGCCCACCGCTGTTCGTCTCAAGAAGCAACAAAGAGATCGCCGTTCGAGCCAATGTACGGGCGCGCGCCACGCCTGCCACTCGATCAGGAGACTGGTTTATGGAGAGGCAGGCGGATGAGAATGCGTGAATTAACAGAAGCTCGAAGAGTGGCCAACCAAAACTTGACGAAAGCACGAGAAGTTTCTAAGGAGCAGTCCACGGCAAGGTTGTCGGATCGAAATGCGGTATTTGAAACTGGTTCCAATGCTAAATACAGAGACAGGTGGAGTCCAGGCGCAACAGGATCAGGATCTAGGAAGTTCCTGGCGAGGTGGAGAGGACCTTATGTGGTAGCGGACCGCCGTGGGCCAGTGTATCTGATCAAGAATTATAGAAATCAACATCGAGTGCACGGAAGTCAGCTTCACGAATGGTACGACACCCCGAGCAGAAGAGAGTGTACGCCAAGAGCAGAGACGTCCCGGTGGCCAATAAGCAGATCGTCAAGACAGCGAAGGAAACCTAGACGGATTTGCTGCATTTGGGAAAATCTTTGCGGGGGGAGGAGTGTAGTGAAGATGAGCGATCTATTATACTGCTCATACGGCAGCTATTCAGTAGTAGGATCAGAGCATATATTTTGACATCGTACAAGTCGCAGGAAGAATGCAGGAAAAAGTATCAAAGTGCAGCATCGCCCATAACGGTCCCTGCTATTAAAGGAACTGAACATTGACGTCTGTGGCAGCCTAGAGAGTTTGGGGCCAAATACCGCGTACAAATAAGTGGTTTCGTCTCCGGTCTTGTTCAAATGCTTAACTCATGTATTGCCTTGTCGAATAAACAACCCTTGTTGATTTTGTTAGGGTCTGTTGCATTATTTCGAGATTTTTATGCCATGTTTGATCGGTGTTGAAGGGTGGCCTTATCTTTCATTATTTTTCTAAGAATAAACATTATCAACCATTTTTATCCCCACACCAACTACTATAACCGTTTCTTTTACTCTTATTCAGTCTGACCCCTGTAAATTTCTAAATGTCAAAATAAGACATTTTTCTTCCATATTCTTTCTTGAGTAGCTTATATTTCTCACCATTTCTCGATGCGTGAACAGTCACTTTGCTCCAGCTCAACGAATTATTATTTGATTGAGTGAACTCAATTGCGTTGTATCGTCCCCTATTACTGAGCGGTGCCTAGTTATCAGAGTTGTTGTACCGGCACCTTCTTTGTTTAATTTGTGGGGACATTTCACATTCGAGGTGAGATATTTAATTTTCATATACATTAATTCGATTAATACCGTATTAAATCCAGTTTTCACGAACGTCTTCTCATTAGCCGTTTCGAAGATAGATTATCTTCTCTGCCGTTGGATATTGAGAAAGGCATTTTTGGATTAACTGATTACGCGTAACCCGTTGTGAACCTTGAATAGTTAGCGAACGATTCAATAAGCCCTGTGCCATCCGCATTCTTGGATCACAAAACTGGCAGCCATCAGTGAAGTCTGCAGCCCACGAAAACATAGGCCAAAATTAATCAGAATCATAAGCATCCATGTTCCGAATATAGAAGGATTGTAGCTGAAACAGTAGAAGTGGGAATCAAAGTTTTCGTAGGATAAATGATGAACATCAAATTCGGTCATTATCCGTTGGACAAGTGGGCATTAATTCGCGTGTACATGGACAGCTACGATAAATCATGATCAATAAGCAACAAACAAGACAATACGCACGTTTTTAATGATAGAGTGGGACGTGTTACCCATGTTTACACCATACCGTAGGTGGAAACAACCACGTGATAACGTAGACCGTTTTTCACCAGAAATAATGTCAGGGGAACAGGCTGAATATATGAGTATGAAGGGCAACTAAGCAACGACCGTGGCGACATAGTTTTCATTAGGACTTACTGTGATATTCTGTGTACAACGCAATGTGAACTCAACGTGGTGGCAAATTACGAATTTTATTGTCTCCAAAACCACGCGAAATTCGGCGTTCCTCCAAACTGGAAAGATGTATTCCATCACGAAAGTTCCGATAAAAGCATTTTCAGAAGGTACACAGATTTCTTGTAGATATCAGATGCGATGAACGACATGATGAAGACTTTGTGTGATACACAGTTTCAGTCATCCGGAAGGACATCCATAACACATGAAAACCAAAGGACACATTATATGCTGAAAAAAAGCGGAGGATGTTCGTACATCAATGCACAATTGTCAAATATATAATTCAAAATTCTACCTCCACGTCTTTGTCCCCAGTGACTTCACTCGTCCACCTATACGCTTGATCTAACTGGTAAGGCAGGACAAATAGACGGAGCAGTTATAGGTGTGTAAGCATGAAGCACAGTTTGGCATATTTTAAGTCAACTGGACGGAGCAGCTATTAAGGTGAATAGGTGCGGCATAATTAAGCATTGATCATGGCTTAAGTCAACTGCACGGAGCAGCTTCTAATGTGAACGCATACTACATGATCACGTGTTGACCATGGCTTAAGTCAACCGAACGGGGCAGCTACCAATCTCAGCACAAAACATGAGCCAGAACAACGAACGTGTGCAATAACATCGAAGTATGTTATATACTTAACAGCGTTCTCGTATTAGGCAAGGTGAACGGCGGTTTGCCCATCATGTTTTGAGGATCTTGTTTTCGTCAACAGATCTCCTGAAGGTGTGACCAGATCTGTCATTCGGTCAATTCAGACACTGCATGAAAGTGCTTCGTAGCGAAGGACCAAAGATTTTTCACATTTCTCGAGTGCTTCGTGCTATTCTCAGGATCCACTAAATTTTTGGAATGTTTGATCGTCCAGTGCTCGTAATGAGCTATTTCATCCGAAGCCCTGTAGTCTCTCCATTCGTCCGTGAGTGTTTTGATGGTCAGCAGGAAATGAAAGGATTGAATAGCACAATCGGTTCATTCGAATAAGTTGATTGTATTTCGTCCGTTCCCACGGCAGACCACCATGAATGATGTGAATGTTATACTGCTCTTGAGCGCCTCGTGTGTAGCAAACTTGTGAATGCTTCCTCTAGCGTAAAAGGAGTATTCCCAAATACGGGGTCTTCTCGAACGGAATGATGTCGCTTACACGCTTCACATTTCCGCTGTTAGTATTTTGCACACCCCGTGATCTGAATCGAGTTTGGAAAACTGCAGAACAATTCAAAGAAGTTACGTTCCGACGGAATCCATAGAATCAAATTCAGATATTGAGATCACTGCAGCTACTACGAGCGTCCCATCATCGCATACACCGGTCCATATGCGCAAAATTATGCTGCAAGTGTTGACCATAATAGCTGATCCGTCCAGTTCACCTAATCTATGATGAACACCTGAGTAAGTAGTATCTGTTGACAATAGTAGCTGCTCTCTCCGGTTCACTTAACCTATGATCGACGCCTAATTATTTCGCATATGTTGACTCAGATGCCTGCTCCTTCCAGTTCACCTAAAATATGATCAACGCCTAATTATGTAGTGTGTGTTCACATTAGTAGCTGCCCCGTCCAGCCCAGTTAAGCTGTGATCAGCGTCTAAGCATGTCACATGTATTCATGCTTGTAGCTGCCCCGTTCAGTTCACCTGAGCTATGATCAACGCTCGAGTGTGTAGTATGCGTTCACACTAGTAGCTGCTCCGTCCAGTTCACTCAAGCATTGATCGATGGTAATAAAAAGTACGCGAGAGAAATCAGAATGAACGTGTATTTAGACCGTTTGGGGGTAAGTTATGTTGATCTCCTTCAGTTCTTGCCAAAGATGACATAATATACTGGCAGGCGTCAATGAGTCCTGTAGGTGTTTAAAACCTAGACCGACACCAATTGTAGTTATCGTCGTCCATGATACGAATTGGTAGAAATATGAATCAGTGTTGTCGTCAGATAAACGACGAGCATCAAAGTTGGTCATCATCTGCCAGATAAGTGAGCATTAACTCGCGTACACATAGCAAGCTACGTTCGGGTATAATCGCTGCGTGTAATCGGCAGAACGTGAATATCTCCGTTATTTTTTAGTTAAAAAATAAGTCATAGCCATTAGAGTTGTTGAAAATTTGTGATATGTTGCAGAATCTAAAATCTTGAAAATCTGTTCCCTAGAGATTTCTTTGTTTCAATCTTCCGAAGACGTAAACTAGGAATGTGCGGTTATTTAATGGCATAGGGAATATTAGAAGAATAATGCAGAGTCGCATTCTACGTTACTTCGGAAATATGAAGGTAAAATATAATGAAAATCGACGTATTAGGCGTGGAAACACATGTC
>LUCH01008413.1:4890-20153 GCA_013368495.1 Paragonimus heterotremus | reverse complement strand
ACCCACTGAGTGGCAGAATTTCAGTGTACGCTCTCCAGTCTCGTGTTCTGATTCCGCACGGTTGGACGGGTTATAACACAACGCTAGTTGCTTTTCGGTGTTTGCCGGAAATCTATTTTTCCTATACAATAGGAGATAGCTGAAGACAGACATTTCAGCAGAAGCCTACGGATCCATTCTGTAACAAATTGATATGGCACATTCTAACTTTGACCAATAAAACCTAGCGATAAGAAGGTGGGACAAGCACCGGAATCAAAATTTTCAGTGTGGCGATGACACGTGACTTGTCAGTTTTCGAGCTTGTTTTGATAAATGGTTGCGGAAACCTAAATACGTACCAAACTACTACAGTAAGGACAGACCGGAATAGCTTACTTGTTTAAGCTGTAATCTGCATTACCAGAGACTAACGCTTCGTCAGTTGCTGCCAAACAGGTTGCTGCTCTGAAGTTCGCGGGTGGGAACCACCTGAGGACAAGAATACCCCAGCACCACCAACCACTCATAGGCTTCAGTCTTTGGCTATCTATCAAGTGTTATATAATAAGACCATTAGGTTAATGAGAGAGGAGGACCTTGGAACTTAGTAAACGGTGAAGAGTAGGTGAGGACCAATAAAAAGTAATGAACTGGCTCATGCTTAATACCAGCCTCAACTCAGTGAATATAGAAGACTGGAAACTCCAAAAATAGTTGATACTTTAATTCATTTCGAGTTAAATACATTACTATAGGTGACAGTGCACAATGCAATTGGTTACAGACTGTAAGACAGATAGGAGCCTGTCATCCCGCGTTCTCTAGGCGTTTGAGCAGCGGAGGGCTCATCTGTTTGGCAGGTGTCGAAAACACAGCAGTAAGGTAATGGGGACATTTCTGATTGACTGTGGTCCTACCATTCTAACCAATAGACATATGGCCACGAAATGCTGTCATTCGCACACTGTTATCACACAACCTGAGATCATCATATGGAAGTCCAGGGGAGTCATTAGTAGGTTGTTGTATGGTCTGAGAGTTGCCGGTGATGTTGAGAAGTACATCAATAGAAAGAAAAATATGTGGAGAATAACGATTAACTCGGAAAGCTGTATGTAGCAAATGGTATTTGGCAACAAAAATTTGGCTGTAACAACCAAATCAATTATGTGATAACAATGTTATGTCGTATAAGGTGATATGAATTTGCCCATCGGGAAGATTTGAAGTCTTTAGTAGAAAGAATAAACGGACGTCCCCAAACAACTTTGGTAAAATTAGGCAGGCAAATCGTAAATACTATGGGACGGAGTGACCGAAAAATATGCCCAGCTCTAGTGATAGTCAGTGGATTCTGAATTGTTTCCATGTAAACAGTACATACAGTATAAGTGAGTATAGCAGAACTTCAGAAAATTTTTGAAGAGTTCCGAACGTGCGATAAAAGTCACGTAGACATGGAGATGAATTCGAAGAACAAGGAAGTAATACTCACATTTACATAATCCAAAGGTACTCTGTAGGTGAACCAGCGACCAATCAAATAAGGTTTTAGAAAATACAAAATTAACCGATCAGGACGGTCAGAAATTTGACAAAAGCCTAACTTCGTTATTATGTGGAGGTCTGCAATGAACCGTAATCCGCCGATATACATATGAGAAGATCACCAATTTGAGTTATAAAGTGTTGCCCAACAATGAGACGGAACGATGTTGACGTGATTTAATCAACTTACAAACGTTGAAGAAACTGGTGACCGTACATTCGAATCACACATGAACGAGCACCTAATTTCAAAGTAGATTCAAAGTTTCACAGAACGGAATTCATAGCTTAAGGGACCAGACAAACAGACAGAAAAATGAAGAACGTAGAAATGATAATCACCAGGATAAATGCAGCCTCTTCAGCTTTCCAGCTGTTGAGTCGTAGTCTGTTGAAATCAGTGATTCCTTTTTGTCATGTCCTGTTAAGTCTAGTCAGAAATAAATATCAAATTACGGAACTATAGTTGTATGATTTACACTGACGAGTGAGACAAAACAAATTAGTAGATGGATTAAATTTTAGAGACCATCTGACCTCAAACAAACAAAACCTGGTTTCTCAGTTACAGTATGCAAATAATGGATAGGTTTGGATAACAAAATCTTGCTCGGGAAGTGCAACTCACGACAGCCTTGTGTTATGAGATCCCGATTAAATTTCTAACAATTTATTGATTTATGAATAGCTACAGGTTATTAACACTAAACTTGTAAAGCGAAAGCAAAGGCCAAGAAGTGTTGATTTGGAAAGCCGCTACTTTCATAGGCATTGGTGATGACGTTTCTTGTGGTAGGACGAAGGAAGCCTACCACTTCAAGCGGAACGACCCAGCTGGGCCAATTGAACAACAAACAGATTGTCACTATCTGGGGATACTTGTGTATACAATTTCCTTATAAGGCCACCAGTGAGAATATACAAAGGGTACACTGATGTTTTCTGGATTATAATTGGATTGACACTTAAAAATACGGAACCCAACACAAGATCATAGTAAAGTTGTTCCGAGCTGACCCCATGAGTAGCTGCCAGCCTACAGTAACTTTCACCCCAATAGTTGTTTAACTTTCGTGTTTTCATCCACTTTTATGTAAGTATTATTGAACCATCCACAACAATGCCAGCCCCTACTTCGAACGCCTGAACCTGGTTCCTCGATGCTACTTCACCGGACGTGAAAGCTGCCAAAAGTCCCCCGAAAGATTGGTCAGTCTGCATGCACGCAGGATTCAGTCGGAACAACAAAGACAACTAACCACGCAGTTCAGAGGACCGTGGCTGCCTACATCCAGAACAGGACTGAGTAGACCACGTTCATCCGAAGCTGGACAAGTCAGACCCTGGCGGACTGCTGTTAAGCAAAAATATTCCTTATGCAGAAAAATAAGATCTACCTCAATGGGTGGTTCACAAAAAGTTAGTCAGCATGATGTACACTGCTCTGGCTTTTGTAACACCATTTAGAAGAGTGGGAGCAATTTGATTCTATTTGCACTCAACAGTTAGTGATAACACTTGGGATTTCAAGATTACTAGTGACTAAAAGAAAAGAAAACTCACAGTTGCAATGAATATGCGTATTTTTGTGTAATTTTACTCGTTCATAATGGCTTGACAGTTCTATACGAGTTGACGTTTCACCGTTTGAGATTGATGGACTTTATCACAATCTTGTCAGAGTAGTTCAGAGGACGAGATTTTAGGTGACATTAACTTGGTTTTGAAAGAACTGCTGAAGGCCTGTTGACCGGTGCACTAAACTACCTTAAAGGCTCCACATGAAATTTACGTCAATCTTCCTCTTTATACTGTTCTTCACTCGGAATTTTGCAAGAGGTATCAGAGTGAGTTGTTAATGTCTGAATGAAGGCTACTGAATGTGTCGGTGTTTGCGGACCCGGTAACCTTGCTCTTCAAGTCTACCACGTGGGTGACTACATGCAAAAACATTCTAATAAAAACTGATCAATAGCCAAGTTAAAACAAGCAGACCATACGCTCACACCCAAACCTATCCACTGTGTTTCTTGTTCACACGTGACGGAACAAGAAAAAGCATGAAGCAAACAGGTTGTCGCACACACCTACTTTATGAGAAACAGTGCACGACTGACTTCTTGTCAGACGGGTTTCCGCACAAAGAAAAAGTGATGTTTTGTACTCAATTCACTGTTGTCTGGATGATTGGGATTTCTAGCCATGACCTCATTCATATACACAAGCAAACTTACAAACATTTGTTACTGACATCCTTTGATCACAATAAATTGTAGACTGTTGCAATATTATCCTTTTCTGACATTGTATCGTTCCCTCTGAAATCCAAACTTGCAGTATGTATGTTAAAGTCTTAAGTTACTTCATCTTCAGATACCCGATCTCGACATCGTTGATATCGTCCACGGAAAATCAGAATAGTGAATCAGTCAATGTCAACCTGGCAATCTTAGTAACAATCCGCTAAGGTTGGGTTAAATACATCCGGTCCCACCAAACCGTAATATTTCTTCGAAATACAGAGAAATAGATTAGTGAGTGGCAGGTGTGTGAGGGAGATAACGCTATCGACTGACCAGTGCTTACTCGATTCAAGGTCGACCTGTGAAACACTGGGATAACCAGCATTCCAGAATCTTATGTTGTTGGAGTAAAGAACAGCATAGTTGCAGACATTGTCCGGAACGTTGTTGAGGCGAAAAGGAAACAAAACAAGACTGAGCACTGACCCTTGAGGAATCCCTGCTGAAATCAGGGAGGGAGATTAAACATCTCATACGATGTACATTTCAGAAGTTCTATTTTAAAGAAAGAGATATTCCAACGAACAATTCCTCCTTGCATGTCACAACCTTTTAGCTTGTGTTTAGGACCACAATATGCTATATGATTGAAAGTTTCGGAACAGTCGATGATGCAGGTTGAGATAAGACCACGGTCTTTTACCTCTGCCATTTCGGCCATGGGGATGCGCATACCCGTTAGACATGACCGACTGGGAAGGAAGCCATGCTACACAAAAGAAAGGGGCCATTGTAAAAGGAGCGTTTTAGAATGACACCTGTTAACAAACCCTTCGTTATCTTGCGTGGGATACTGGCAAGGCTGATTAGACGGTAGCAATCAGGAGATTGCTGGTTGTCTGTTTTGAAAATATGCGTCACCATGGATTCTTTTCATGAACCAGGCAGAATGCCAGTCAGGAATGTCTGTTTGAATGGCTTATAAAGGGGTTTTGTCAGACTGGCGGCTATCTGTTTGAAGACTCCAGGGTGTTCCCTATTTGGATCTATCCTAAAATATGAACTGACGTTGCGTAAGTGATCTCAAACGTCTAGTACAGAAAAATCAGAAGTGGTTGCCGAAAGTTTCGTGGAGACAGATTGGAGTATTAGTTAGGTGGTGAAAAACTGTACACCACTGTGGGGTAATACTTGAGTACCTGGGCAACCACTTGGTGTCGGAAGAAATCTCCCTGACGGACTGTCACAAAGAATGAGCCCCAGTGAAACTTTTGACAGGAGCTTAGCGCGTCTGCGAACTTCTCGCTCGCACCTATTTCAATCAGTGTGCTATGTCTTCTGATCAGCTGAAGTTCCCGAATGTTGATACTACGCAAACAGCTGGGAACCAACATCAAAGAAACGACTTAGTCTACAAGGAACGGGTGTACGACAATAGAAAATGTGTACAGTTTTCACGGTACGAATAAGCCGTCCGTTTTTTAGTTATGTTCTAAAACGCACAGTAGTTTTGTTCCACGAAGTCACATTCAAACAGTGAAACGAAACAGCTTCTCAAGCTGTTAACAGCACCCCGATGGAAGCTTCCAACTGCAGGTTTGATAGTTTGCAACCAATAGCAGACAACATTAGAAGTCAGTAGTGGGTGGTCACTATATCTGAGTGGTGGTTTGATGACCATTTTTTAAGCCAAGTGAACTTCGTTTGGGATATTAAGGTCAAAAATGGAAAGGATCTGACTTGAAATATGCCGCGTCGAGTCGCAGATATGTGTCCACCCACTCCGTCATATCAACATTGATAAGGAAGCCGAGAATTGGTAAAGTGAGGACAAAGCCGGCCTTCGAACTTCGGTTTGAGAGTGAGTCTCAGGAATTATTACAAGCTGAGAATCCGTCTTCCCAGTCAGACAGGGATATTGACAATCGGTTCATTGTTGGTGCATACCACGTAGATGAGAAAGAGGCTGGAGTTTCAAGATGTTTTCTAGGCTTTCAAGGACAGCATCATCATCAGACGTGTTGCATAGGATGAAACGACACAAACCTCCTGGAATTGTTTATTGACCGCGCACTGCTGGTCGTTGCTACACAATGGCGCACTTATCGGGTGACTGAAATCCTTTGATGGCTGGGGGGTGTCGAGGGAATCTTATTAAAGAAGATTACGGAACCCCCTTCACTGACAGTTCTGACTAGCTTGCCAGTATTTGTCGATGTCAGTGCACAAGTATATTCGAGTTTATCACATGAGTGATGAATAGTCGATGTGACCAATAATGCGGACACAGCAGCAGCCAAATGAAATGAGCCATTAGTGTATGCGGTACTGCAAGAGCCGCAAGACTTACGAAGTCTTACGTCATTCGTGGAAGATCCAGTCCTAAGTAGTATCGCCGGCTAACAATTACGAGTAGACTGACGACAAATCAAATACACAAACATGAAAACAATACCTGGTATTACTCGTGTAACTACAATTAACGAACGGGTCACGCGATTTGTATGTCACCTGAATTGGAGTTATCATTGTTGGTTATAGCACAGGCGAATGAAACAGATAAAAACTACACGAGCGAGAAGTGTGTCACGAAGAAATAGTATGTAGAGTTAATCATCACTGTCATCAATACCACCAATAGCAGCGACAACAACAGTAGTTATCGCTGGTATTTAATTGTCCTACAACCACGAGGGGAAAATAAAATCGCAATCAAAAAGAAAGGAAGAAAACAGGAAAGGAGACCTGAATACTAAACACGACTACGTCCATATTTAAACACTCGACATCAAGACGTATACACCTTGCAGACAAACGACCGAATTATAAGCATAAATAGGGCGTCATCAGCGAGACAATTTCGTTACAGCTTTGATTGTCTTGCCTTATTAAGTGCTGTTATTTCACAGATAACTCGCTCGAACAACTGCAGCATTTAAGCCACTAAGCCCGCCTATCCACCACCTTACTTAAGGTCTCTGTTTTAAACCCTCCATATAACAGAATGCTTGGCAGAAATCGACCTCCCTTTCTTGTAATAGTTAACACTGAAGTCTCGGCCCCGGAAAATACATCGACTCTCCCGCGACCTGCTCCCAAGACAAGTCAAAGGACGTGTGCAAAAAAACAGCTTTGTATCACCCCCAAACGTGTACGATAACGGCGAAAAACGTAAAGTACTTATGTGCAGCGCAGTGGCCAAAAAACATTCCCAAGTCATAAAAAAGAAGGGTAGTTGCCGGAAGAAAATAGTTAAGGTCACTAATGTGGAAAGTCAGGATGGCAAAAATGTAGCCAAGTTAAGCTCTCGACAGTTCTGAACACTTCCGCTAATTAGGAATGAGTTAACCGTTTTTTTCTCCGAGGACAGAAGCGGTTTTAGACAGAAAGAAATGGACGCCCTAACAGTCTCCAGCCACCGACACTGTGAGTCACGAGGACTCTAGCCCAAAAGAGGAACCCGACCTATAGTGGCCAGACCCTTGGTGAACAATTTCGTTTCTCTACGTCACGTCATCATTTGTCCAACCCACAACTTACACCAGTCGGCTGAAATGTCTGCAAAACGTACTGGGTGTAGCAAACGACCAGCAAACGCCCTAGCTATCTAAGTCTGTGGAAGTGTAAGAGTTGAACAAATGGACTAGCTTTTCAATTATCTCCAAATACCCACTTCTTAACTTATTCGTTGCTTACTCGTTGATGTGATTGGTGGAGGGTAGGCATCGATGGTCAGATATGTGAAGACGATTCATGTCTTTTATCCTCAGCGGTCATGTGTCGTTGCCGTGAACTAATATAAACCTCACAGCCAGATTCTATACGCAATCCTTATGTTTCGAAAGGGTGCACTTTTGTTACCAGAAGTCTCCTAGACTAGCAAGTGGCACCCTAATCTTAGAGCCACAAGCGTCCATTACATTCTCCTTGCTTCAGAAGCAGCTGATGCAGCTTCACAAGTAAACAAGCCAGTCAACAACCCTTAAAACTTCACTATCCAACACTAAGTTCACGCGATTCCAACTTTACATGTTAAAGTATTCGTTACTACCAGCGACATTTTATTGATTCTATGTGGTGTATCAACCTCAGCTATTAAAAGACATTTACTAATGACCTAGTTCGTCCAAGCGTGCCAGCAGCCTACTCACGTTAACGCAATAATGACAACTGTAAAATAGTAACTGACAAGTAGCTGGCGATTTGATTAATTTCGCATTAAATATCACCTGCCTTTGCTAGCAGATTTTGTATCCATATGAACTTTTCGGCTGGTGTTTTCGAAAAGAAGTATGTTTGAGTTAAAGCTTGTCAGTAGTACACATCACTGCGATGATCAGGATGCAAACTCCACCAGTCGTGTTGATTAGTGCACCAATGACCTCAAGTTAGGCAAGACCGAATTAGCACATCGGATAGTTCACCGAATTTTGCCTAGTATTAACCACATTTCCGATACCACATCTGGCGGTTTCAATCAGACTCGGAACTCCTAACCGAGAGGTTATCGATTGAATTTTGCGGGTACAAACTGTTTCTTATCGAGACGATAAGACCATCTGAACGTTACTCATAAACGAAAGTGGTTGAGTGGTCGGGACTGACAATTTTGTTGTGTCCACTGAGAGGTATATGACGCAGTATTCAATAAGTTTTCCCCGTAGGTATGTTCAGGTTTTAGCTTCCAACCGTGAAAAAAATAAGCACCACTGACAAGTCCTAGCACGAACGAAACTCGAGTGTCGTACATCTTTTCAAAAACGAGTTGGCTACAAAGTCCATTTGGATCTGAAATCTCCAATTGTCAGTGAACCACGTTCGACCCATAATTTAGCTTAATGAGTTTTTATAAGCATGGTACTGAAGTTAAGACTGAGCACGTTAAAGAGTAAAATTCCCCCTCTTAATTCATGACGTCTTAAAACAAAACAAAGTGGAATAAATTTTCCGTTTAATACTTCTGTTGTCTGGCAGTCCTCATGTTGTAGAATCAACAACGACAACAAGATGAGAATGTTTTTCTTAATAGGTTTATATCGAGAATTTGCCGGATGCAGTCGGGTCGTTTACTGTCACTAGTACTTCCTATTGTTATGGTGATTAATTTAGCGAGACACTCATTTTATCCTCCATTTGTTCCGCATTTCACCTTATGAAATGGTTTGCGCAGCCTGAAAACACGACTATTGGACAAGATTCAGACGATATCCGCTACGCTGATGTTTTCGGCAAGCCCTTCACAAACGACACAGGGACGAATGACCAATTCAGCGCTTGGAACTATGCGGTAGATCGAAAAATTTGTCGACTGAATCCTGCTATGCGCACAGACTGCAATGGGCGTGATCCAGAATGCACCTTGCCTCATAGAACCCTGGGAACTGGAACAGGAGATTGCAGTTCGGAAATGACTATCACTCCAGGTTGGCGAATATTCGGTCTCAGATGCTCATGATCTGGCAGTCGGTAGTGGGAACTTCACTTATCACAATTATTGAATTAGTAAAAGTTAGAAAATTTGACATGAATTATCGCTGAACCGTTAGTCGTTAATATGCAATTACAGAAATGTCAACACACAACAAAACTGATTACAACACTTCTCTGATATAAAATGAATTGTTAGCTGCGGTGGATTATGAAGGCCGAGTAATCTATTGATCAGTCCTTATTAATAACCTTTTAGATCTGTAGATTCATCTGTCAGATTTTTATACTTTGATTTTGTTATGTTTTTGTTAACATGATCACCAATAAGAAGTAACTATATTTTTTTAATCAATTTTTACCTATTTGTTAGTCTGTTCAAACCTCATATTTCAAAACCACATCGGTAGCTAAGACCATCATTGTCAAGCAGTTGCACTGTTTATTTTCGGTTCTTGTTCGTGCAAATAAGATATTGCTGTCATAACAGTTACTTCTATTGACCTTACTGGTAACCTAACAAACGGTGTTCGAGTATTTCCACCATCATCATTAGCATGATCAAATGATCATCTCAGTGATTTGAACAGATGGATAATTCAATAGCTTTTCACTATTTGCTGTCATGTTGCGTGACAAACGTGTAACTGTTCTGTACACAGATACTGATTAAAAAGAGTTGACAAATTTGTACTGTCTGCATAAACAATAATGCGATTTATTTGACTCATATCAATGCTCATGTATGGATTTACAATGGTTACAACTATTTACAACATGCACATTCGGAAAACAACACATTTCGTCGGCCATCCTACGATGAACGCTGTCTTTTGCATTTACAGTGGCAGCAGTATTAGGACAAAAGCACATGTGTGCTAATTATCAGGCAACGTTATGAAGGTAGTTGAAAAATACAACGGTGAGAAAAGTAAAAAAAGTAACAAACCACGTACGTGTGTGGTTTTATCACCTTCGTCGTCAACTCTCCCAAGACAATCGTCATCGTTATTACATTGAGGGCTGACACTGCTGCTTAACTACCATGCAGCAGCAATACAAGTTCCATTCTATAAACAGTCAACCCTGTCTGTCAAATCCGGAGTCGATAAACAGCAGCTTACCTTGTCAACAAAAAGTCACCTGACTGCAATTTCCTCTTAAAAACCACGGCTCAGATAAGATTTGTTAGCATTACTGTCCGTGAAGTTACGACTGTATGTGGCTGTGCTAATAACAGTAGCAAACCACTCCGAACAAGTAAATGCTTAAACAGACGAGCGTTTCAGATAACCTCAAAATGGTTGTAAGATGTTGAGCTCACTAGGACACACTAGGCTTCTTCTCTATGAAGTTAGCAGTTCAACCACTAAGTAGCCTATCGTATTAAAAACATCTTGGATTAGAAACCGCTAACCTTACATATGTACACTAATGCTATACACATACGGGTGATCATCCTGCACGAGGCCTGTGCGTGCGTCCGGCGATTGAGCATTGCACGGTTGATTAGGCTACTTACAAATTGTATTCTGGTTATAAGAGGTCGGATATCGCACACAGGTGATCTCCGGTTTGCACACAGACAAATTTCCTTGTCGATATGCTTCCAAATTAATCACTGAATTCGAGTTTCACCGACTGGTTCAAACGTGTCAGTAGGTTACATTATTAACTACGGAATCGGCAGTTGAATTGTGATAATCGTGTCTACGAGGTCAACATGTCGACCGCTATCCCAAGAGTTTTGGACAAGATATAGGGAATCTTCTTTGATTACACCTAATCAGCTGACTGATGTTGAGATTACTAGTGTTGTGACCGCAAAAGGCGCCTAGCCCGAGAATTCGTTTGCCAAGCAAACTCCTGCATGGTTCATGTCAAAAAGCAAACCACAAACACGTACACTCATCTGCACGCCAAACATGCACTCACATACATCGGGTGGTAGTACGCTGTCATTCCCTTTGGTGAAACCTATGCCATAGTGCGTGTACACTATTCCCATAGTCTATTCTTGTCCATCATCTTCCAGGCGTTCGGAGCTTGCTCTTTTGTTCCTGAATGCTGCCTGTGGGTAATATACTACTCGTGAGTAGTATACTACTCACAATGAAACTGCCTGTCATACAACACTAATAAGTACTTGATTGATTTGGGGATAATCATGGCTTGAATAGATGACCAAGCAATAATCCTATGAGAAAATACGTTGGCTTTGATAACTATAAAATTATGAGGAACAAAGACGTGCTCCTAATACTGAATTATTTCAGTTCCTTGACTAAACCAATAAACGTGCACGCTATAAAGTTTTATTATACACCTACATTCTACACAGTATGAACAGTCTGTGATTAACAAGTTGCAACGGTGATACTAGTTGTGGATTGTCTTCAGTAGCGCTTAGATCCCACGAACAGAGAGAATGTTAGCGAATTTGTCCAGCTGGTTTGGGGCACGAGCCTTTTACATTTCTCATTTGATTGTGCTATCCCTGTTGAACAAAAGAAGATTTCTCACTAATCACTTTCAGAATGAATCAGTACAGTTTATTTTTAGTTGAAATCAGAAGGTCTCTCTTGGTGTTTCGTTGTGCTTAACGTAAACTTATTTGATTGCTTTCGTTCAGAACTTCATAGCTCCTTTTCCTTATCTGTTTCACTATTTCTGACCGGAATCATTGCGATTTAGAAGATATCAGTTTGTCGCAAGAGAAACAGTGTTGTGGACATGAATCTCAGACGAAAATGTAAAGAACAAAACTTCATCAAACAACGTCAACTAGTGTGCATTTAAAGGACGATGCTGTTTCTCCGATGTCGACGCCTAGCGTGAAATTCAGTCCGCAAAAGTGCTTCAAAGGCCGGCAAGACTTGGCATCAGAATCGCACGCTCAAACACTTACTGAAACACCGATCCAAAGTTAGTTGGTAACCGGCTTTTATTAATTTTACTCTGGCTAATTGTTAGTTGAGAATTGCACTTTATTGTCCTGAATAAATTTTAGTTCTCTGATTAACTTGTGTTATAAGCTGGAAGAAGTTAACCATGAGAAAAGATTACTTTTTTGGAAAGTTTCGTCGATGTCACTAGCCAGCAAATTCTTGCTGAACGAAAATCAGAATGTAACATCTACGAAAAAGATGGCTCGCAAAATTGATTCGTTTATATGGGAGCTTTTATTGCAAAAATATTTTTATCAATTTTTCCGAGCCAAACGACGGTCATCAAATGATTGTTCACTCAATCTGTGTTGTTATGTCCATCTATATTCCCCCTTTTATTCACATTCTACGACATCTGAAACATAATAGTTTTTCAAGGAGAAAAGTCTTTCTGGTGCATATACTGAAGAGACCCTTCGAAATCATTTACCAACCACTAGATGGATTTGTTCTATTAAACCGCTCCATATATACCCGCCTGAATGCATGGTACGAATAGTAGAATAGTAAAGAAATCATTTGGAATTAATTGAAGGGCGGTATATGCATCGAAGCCAAGAAGGACGGAGAAACACTCGCAAGACTCTTTTTATTTACACAGGTTTAAAAACATTCCTACTAATTCACAGACCGTTCACAAAAGGAAAATGAGTGGTAATTCGTCACTCGGCAAGTATGTCTTCAACGTCCGGCCAAACTGGTATGGTCAACCTATTGTGTACTCACACAGTGATCCATTCCATGAATAACCAGACTGTTGGAATATTGTCCTGATATGAGACGTATACATTTGCTTGTGTCTGAACAGTATCACAGAGACACTTATTACCCATAGAGGAAATCATTCAACACGGCGACAATAAGTGAATCTCGGTAGACTTTTTCAACTGGATTAATTCCACATAAAACGACTACATATACATTGGGTACTCGTTATTTGCTTCATTCTGGCAATTCTGAGCTTCCCTATCAGGAGTGAGTGTACGTACGGAATGTCCAGAACGAACGCTCATACCACTTTTTCTGCAATTTGTGTGAAGATGTTAAGTAAGTGATAAATTTATCCAGAAAATCCATTGGATCGAAAACTCTCTTCTTGAATTCACACTTCACATATGACTTGTAGATAGGCAGTGTAAATTTCCAGTAATACATAAATCAAGCGCCAAATACTCCATCCTGTATTGGATCTCACTACTGGATAGCTGTCAAATTTTGCAGACAGGTGTGTGAACTGTAGCTTCAAAGTCTGACTGCATATATTCCACACGTACAATCTTATTTTTCGATTATGTAAAATAAATTCTACTCCACATAGCCCCGCTCCATGCACAGCGCCTGTGTGCCTACCTCATTCCTGCTTTCTTGTGTGTCGCTGTCTGAAGCGGCACATGCACGAGGCACCTGGATTCAATCTCCACGTCGTTGAGTATAACAAATAGCCATTCAAGCTGCTCAGAGTGCGGTTTTATTTGGTGTTTCTCAGAATACGCCGGTCTTTTCTGTTGCTCATCATTTTGGGTCTTACTACTTCTCAGGGAACACTTGAAACTGCCCTTCTTTTCTAAATACGTTTTGACTTGAAGTGTAGATTCCTGTCAAAATTTAAAACATTTTAGTCTGATCTAATTCCTTTCATGAGCCCCACCTGTCAATGGTTTGCGAAAATTGCTTGCCATAATCGTTACTTCATACGGTACAGCGTAATAAAAGTCTGACCTACCGTAAACTTGTTGAACAAATGTTGTATTGGCGTTGTAGAGCGATCTTTATGATTACGTAACTATATCCCATGTTCATTTCTCCTTTGGGCCGCGAGTTATATGGAAATCTACTTATGTGGCTGCAGGTAAAGAAGTTCTCTCTCAATGCCGCTAGACGACACATGTCCTCTTTGCTACTGATTATTTTCGGTCTCTAACATTGTGGGGGTGCTAGAAACTGATATACTTTTCCAAACTGGTTATACAAAAATGTACAGTTGTCTTGGTAATAAGTAATAATCTATTTATCCAAAGTTGACCCTCACCTTTAGGTCACACGCGAACAGATTTTTTGTAGTTGGTCAACATCACCAATAGGCACTTAGAAATGCACCCAAACGCATTCAGGCTTTGAACACGCAGAACATGAAAGGCTTATGTGTGGAAATATATGGCTATGCATGAGATGAAACATTCAGCAGTTGTATAATGCGTTCACCATACCAGTATGACAGAACACTGGGAGCAATTTTCGCGATCTACAACATACATTCTTGACCAGGTTTGGATCATTATTTGGTCTGTGAATTTTTAAAATGGATTATTTGGTCCCACGTGTTGGCCGAGTTTGTGAGCATCAGCTATTTTATCACACTAAGCGACCTGCGAAAAAAAACCTCCATATGGTCTGACAAATCACAATGTTGGATTAAGTCTACCAAAACGAATTAAAGAAGAGCGTGATTTGAGTCGCTTCGTTTGATTTAATCTACACAGATTTTAATTTTCCTGGATGCGACTTCTCTGAAACGAGCGTCTTGGGCGCCTTGATGTCCTTTATCTCACTGACGCTTTTTCTCTGCAGAAAAAGATAAGGCACTCATGAAGCTGTACCGATAATCGTCATGTTTGCAATATGACCGGTGAACGGAGAAGTTCACTACTAACAGCGTCTTTCACATAGCCAGTAGGTCTCCATTAATTAGTAAGTAATTCCTTGGTTAAGCCACAGAGAGTTAAAAACCAAAAGAGTTATTGGTTTCGCAACGTTCCAACCCTCTCTGAGAACCTTTATCAAGCGATTTAAATCAGAAACTTTAAAATTTACAAGCGTCAAATTAGCAGTCATCAACTGGCACATATTTGCGTGTTTCATCTGCGGTATGCAGACAGGCTACCAGTAGAATGTATGGGTTCACGGTTCACCAAAGGTCACCACGTGAAGATCTCCAGGTGCAAATAAGCATAGGGAGCTAGTGTGTGTTTGGTGGAGGTGCTGTCTGTGCACCTTCACCCCAAATCCCTGTTAATAGAGAAGTTGTCGACAGCTGCACAGATGTCTGCTACTTGGGCATCAATCTGTCCACCGATCTGTCTGTGGACCGCGAGTTGAGAGCTCACGTGGCAAAGGC
>LUCH01008411.1:5949-21670 GCA_013368495.1 Paragonimus heterotremus | reverse complement strand
GCAACATATCACAAATTTTCAACAACTTTAATGGTTATGAATTATTTTTTATCTAAAAAATAACGGAGAGATTCACGTTCTGCCAATTACACGCAGCAGCTTGAGTGGAACTAAGGTGTACGAGAGTAAAAGTTCGGTGGTGGGAAATGGGGACGGACAGGCTGAGACAGAATAGTCTTCAACAAGGAAATACTATTAAGTTCTAGTAACATATCAAACCTAACATTTTTTCCAGAAGAACCGTTTGCGGCGCGCTTAATGCAACCGGCTGTGCCCGTGTCCGCACAGTAGGCTCATAGCCACTCCCGAAATGATTTCAGATGTAAGAAGAAAGGTCAACGGAAGAGGACTGAATAGAAACAGAGAGCGTGGTCATCGACTTCTTATTAAAAACTTGACAGTCCTTGCTCCTCAATGGTCCCCGAACTCAGCATGGTTTCCCAACACTTAGATAGATGCTGGTTGAGTATATATCGTGTCCGGGTGTCCTGTTCCTACAACTGACAGGTATTTCATCTCAGTTCTCATTCCGCGCCCACGAAGATGGACCCGTTACCGCCGAACACAGATTCCGGCACACCACGACGGCCAATGAACCCTTCATTTGAGCCGCTAAAATGCAGCCTGTTGACATCGACTGCGTTACATCCAAGTGTATAGTCTTTGTTCCCAAATAATCGACGACACATTTATATCTTTTACAAATGCTTCCATCAATCCAAATCTCCAGAGGTCTAAAATACCCCACGCCAGAAGCTGTAAACAGGGCGCCGCTGACCGTTGTGCGATAGACACTTATTGGCACAGCTTCCCTGACAACATTTTGAACACCATGCACTTTAACAATAGTGGATGGACACTAGCCATGCTCTTGATAGTCCCAAACCCAGTTCGGGTGAAAAGCAAGAAGTGACTAGCTTTCGTGTGACCTTCAATTTCATGACAGTGTCTGACAGCCATATGCGTAACAACACCTCAAGGTGGTAGTGTCACCAGTCGAGTCTCATGAGATAGTGCGGCCGAAACCCTTCCACAGTTTACTGTGACAAGCTTCGGTTGATCCAGCGCACTCCGTTGGCTTTGTGAGTGTTCTGTGCAGTTCTCCCAAGAAGCGCTCCGTCGTTTCATCCGGACGCTAGATCCACTTCTACCATATGCAGATGACCCAACAAAATGTAACACTATCGAGCGACTACTAAGCGAACAGGAAGATGGTTTGACTGTGTTAGCCGTGGTGTCGCATAAAGTAGGGTGCACCGATATGAACACCGTGAAACAAGCTTCATAAACCACCGCGCGCTACTAATGTCAGACAGTGTCAACAACTCCCTAATTCCAGATCTTCAGCGTGAGGCCGTTTAGACGGCTTAGTGGATGACCACGGATTATCAGGTTTCCACGGAACGGTCGGATCATTCAGTCACTCGTATACTTCTTGAGTACAGGCGTCGCAATTTCCTCCAGAAGTTGTGTTCTTCCGGTTCAGCTCGGAAGGAACGCGCTGCCACTAACAAACTTGAGTGTAGATGTGAACCATCGCAGCGAGGATAGGTGATCGTATTATGCTACTCATACCGCTGCTGTTCAGTATTAGGACCAGAACATACGCTTTGATATCAAAGTAGCCGCAGGATGGATGCAGAAGGAACATCAGAGTGTACTATCGCCTATAATGGTCCCTGCCACCTAAAGGAACTGAGCATTGACGCATGTTGCAGCCGAAACTGTCTGGGGCCAGAAACCGCGTGCAAATGAGTGGTTTTGTTTTAGGTCTTGTTTAAATGCTTAACCCATGTGTTGCTTTGTCGAATGAACAGACCCTGCACCATCCGCGTTCTTCGATCACAACAATAGCTGGACGTGCTTAGTTGCGAACGTGAAAAAGCGACAGGACGCGATCCTGAATTACCCAAGCAAAATGACGTTGTCCGTTCGAATTTTTGGGTTGTTAAGGATCGGCTTGAGCCCAACGAGCGCAGCACACACAATTACCTGCGTGGTTTCCGATTGTTTCTGTGTACATAGTCCGGGAAGAAGAGACTCGTCCCTGTGCGACGTGTTTCCTAGTATTTGTATTTCTCGGGGTAGAGTCGTAGAACGCTTATCTCTCAGCTTTAGCTCGCGAAATAACTGCTGCAAGCAAGTCATTTCCGATGGAGTGACTGGCTTTATTACTGCTTTTTCGAGAGTTTCCTGGCGGCTCTCTGTAGGCTAGTTTGCTAACAAGTTTCGGAGTTGACTCGCGGCCTCTTTCGGCTAAAGAGACTCTAACTGGCTGAATTTGGCACGGTCGGAAGAAACTCGGCCATTTCAAAATTCCGCCTATATGTGTATGAACCATAGGAGGGAGTCCATTTCTACGAACTGCATGACCACTAGTAATAATCCTACCATGGGGCACTGGAGGGAATTATAATGGTTGTCAGACATGGGCACACCGAATAAGTCACACGTTGGTGAGAGATTGAACCGGTTATATAAAAATAACAACCAAACGCACATATGAGAAGAAGAGCGACTGCCTCGAAGATGCGAGGCAAAATAATGATACCGAACGAACTCATTGAAAACGGTAGTGTAATAACATGTTATCACATTATTATTGTGAACGTACGTTCATAATTTGTTTTGGGCTCGTCAATTGTTGTAACCAGTCCAACAGAATACTACCCAGTCGGTACTCACCATCGAAAACCGATCTGCGGCGAAAAACAAAACCCTAGGACGTTTGATCCCGCTCATTGCCTTCGAGCTTGGAAAATAGGGTGTACTTAAGTACACGTCAAGCTAAGGAGGCACATTGCGAGCGGTGTTTTTAGCCCCGGGAAGAAAAGTACAAAATGGATGGCTTGAATAAAACAAGAGAAGGGAAAATATCAAAAGCATCAAATATGTACTAGTGAATACGACTATCCAAAACGCTGTTTCACACAGTCGCAACAACAGCACGACAACATCGTGCGTATATAGTAAGGTAGCGCCAATCAACTCGATTAGGTCGCGGTCAGACCAACGGGATAGCAGGTGGCTATCGGCTGTGGAAGCAAGCATGATAGGTGGCAAGTGTTGTTAGTTCCCCCTCAGAGTATGGTTAGAAATTACTATTTTGGAGTTTTGACTTCTTTAATGGTTTGCATGATTTTTAAGTGGGTGACGCGAGTTCACAGGAAATATGGCAGGCTTGTCGGCTGATCAGGGTGGATGCAAGCAGACTGGTGATATGTGATCTACCGCTAATCCGTGCGGTTGGTTAGGTTCATGATGTGATGCGTTTGTTCGTGTGTGGCCTTAACATGTTACTGAGTTGGAAGTGAATTGGTGTGCTTGATGAAAGCTGGTTTTCAGAGGTAAGTAATATAGGCTTTTTGAATGCTGGACTTAAAAAGTCTGTTCTGTTGAGATCAACGTTAGAAAAGACGCATAGCAAACGAGCTTGTTTTCGGTGTTTCATCATCAAGCTATTTACAGCACACTGATATGGGTTCGTTAAGGGTCGTAGATAACATATCACTGAGACGAGAGTTGTCAGTCAGCAGCCTCTGTCTGGTTTGAGTCATGAGACTTGGTCACATAACATTGATCAATCAGACCAAGTCGTTCAAGGCAGAATTGAATATGTGAGATACGATCGAAACAGGTCAAAGGTCGTATACTGACAATTGCGGGGGTCATTGCAACTCGCATACAGTCACCATCACTGTGCGCTCAGAAACGGTCATCCAAAACGTTTAACCTTCCATGGCCGTGTACGCAAACCCAGGATAGAATGAACGCATAGATGTGACGCATCTCCCGCAGATTTCGTTCAACTCACGTGGTCCATGTTATGTAATTAAGTCTGATAACTGAAATCAGACGGAGTTTATTAACTGATATCTCTCGCCTCGGTGATATATTATAAACCACCCCCATCGAACCCACCCAAGTGTGTTGTATTTAGCCCGATGATGGAACACCGAAAACAAGCTTGTTTGCTACGCTTTTGTTCACATGACTAAACTGGGCATATTCACAGCATTGATATCGATCTGTTTATAATTGCGTTATACGGAGCCGTTGGCGAATGCACATAGTCACAGTGGTAGTTGCTGTTTCAGTGCGAGTGAATGTTTCTCCTGAAGTAGTTAGTGGGGTATTATAGGAATCCTCATCATGTTAGTGATGCATATGCTGGGGGTAGGTTACCGGGAAAGAAAGTCTGACCTGAAGACCATTTGTTCAAGTGATGGAATACTATAGGGAACGGAATGACATTTCGCGTCACACGGTCGATCTGCCGATGGAAGTCACTTCTGAGCGTCATTAAAAACAGTAAAATGTGTGGTTAATACATGTGCGCCGTGGCCACTTACCGCGAAATACACGGATCCCATGTTCTGGGGAGATGTTGCCACTGACCTGGCGTTATGGACCCTATGGTTATGGGCATTGAATGGGAGATGGCATTAGACATAGGGATGACCACTAAAATGTACTGCGTGGGCTTGTCTCGCGAGGGCCAGTTGCAGGTAAAATAGCTTCGCGTTGTTAAGCTGATGGAGAAGGTGGGTTCGGTCGGAGCTGAGAGGTCAGGCCACATTTTCAATGAAGCCGGTGCTAAGCGTTTGTTATCACTGCTGTATGTACTGGTTTATGTCACTGGTACGGATACCTAGGGTTGACGTTGCATTCCTGACTGATCACAGCAATGCGTCAGTGCTGTCTGGCTGTCAGCTGTCAGGTATGGCATAACAGGCGCGCACGGTATCGTGCATAGGGAACAGACAAGCCGGAAACCAAGATTGTAGCCGGGATCTTCATACAGCCTGTGCGACCAATGGTCGCTACAAGGTTACGTGAAAGTTTTATCGGTGTCTCGAATGCCGGAGGTTCCTTAGATAACGTGACGTAAGGCCGTGAATTAAAAGTTACGGTAAGACAGCGATAACGAGCGGTATGTGAGCCTTCTGCCCCATGCCACACTATAGAGCTACGGCATCTGATTCACTCTAGCACGTGTCTCCCACACTACAGTACTACCAAGGTACTGGTCGCCTCTTGTTAGTAGAGTTTCTTGCTGGCTTACAGGTTTTTGACGATACGTGTACGTTTACTTAGAAGTGTACCCATTCAGGCGTGTTTGGGTTGGACGTTAGGGTACTTCAGCGACCACCGCATCATCGCGCGGTAGTCATGCACCTCGCGTTTGAGCATTCGATTCCATTTCACCAAGTGCACCTTGGACGATTTCATTGTAAAAGGCGGGGATATATAATGATGATGAATGGATATTTTGTGATTTTTGAATATAAAACGGTATTTCAGTTGTTCACCATAGCCCCATTAGTCCCTTTCAGAGATGGTTGTTACCCACGCACCACTTTGAAGAGGAGTTAGATTTTACAGCAGTCTCGCTCACCCCGTAACGTAACACATTTGACTGATGGGTGCAGCCAGACGGAATGGGCGAAGAAAAAGGGAATGAACACATGAGGTAGGTTAAGTTACAAGGCATAAACTGGTTAATGTGGGCAAGCGATTGGGTATGAATGTTATGAATGGTGAGTTTTAAAATGAAAGCAAGCAGTGCGAACGGTTAAACTGGAAACGTGAAATTCATTAACATGGCCGACATTTGAAAGTGTCGAGGGAATTGGGGTGTCTTGCACATTACTGATATAGCAAACTGCGGCAGCGGTCAAGCTAAATAAAGTTTGTGAAATCTTCACTGCTGTAATTTGATCAACATGGCTTACGTGCGCGTGAACGGAAACGGAATGACGGTCAATGAAACAGCGGATGACAGCGCGACGGATAACGGTAACGAATGGCGGTGTATGGAGTATGCGCGGTCACTTAGTCTCTTCCCACCCAACCCATCCACCCCAGGCTATCATCTGAACAGAGGAAAAAGACTGGCCTTTAAACAGAGCTTCTTTATGTCGCTCAGCTCGAAGACAACATGGGCACAAACCCGTTGGTATTTTTAAGGTTAGGGACTATCAACGAAACAAAGTCAAAAATAATGGACCAGACAAACGTCCAGTCTAGGCCTGTAGTCAGAATGACAACAACGGCTGCCGCGACGGTTGTGGACGATCGTGGAGACCGCAAAAATACACGATTATGGCAACGGTGGAAGTCGATGATGGTGCACTTTGTTCGTCTTCTTGTCGAACATTTTTGGGGGACTGGCGACTTCCTCGAGACTCACCCCCTGATTCCTCCCGGCCGAGTACCGAACAGTGTTGGTCCTCCATGGGGGAGAGTGCTTTTGATGGACGCCATGCGTACCTTTTATTGTGACAAATTCGGACAATGAGCCGCTGCGAATATGGTGTAATCGGACGCTGCTTGTGGACTCCATATCGTCCGTCATTAATGGCTCCTTCTCAAAACCCACTGTAAACATCTTTCCCACGCATTGATTTCTGCGTTGTGACTGAAACCTGACGTAGACGGCTGACATACGCGGGATTGAGTGGAGGTGTGTCCAGGAACCGCGGAGGCAACGCTACGTGACAACGAAAGTGAGCTCGTGGCCGTAGAGTGTGGATAGGCTGATGCGGACGCGATGGCTGTTTATTGACTGTTGCGTAGTATAAACTTGATTGCAAATGCATTGGCCTGCAGATGACAGACTGTCGCGCAAGATGTTGGAGATGTTAGGTATGTGCGAAGTTTCTCGGGCCTATAGTTTGGAGGGTTTCCATTGTGATGCGCTCATGGAGTCAGCTACGAATGTTCCAATCACAGATGTGAACGAGATACTTTCAGAAAATTGCGCAAAACATGCGCAGTACTACTGGATTCCAGAGAGGAAAAATCCCGGAATGTGCAACGTACAAGTAATGCTACCTATGCTATGTGTACTGCACTAGGAGGAACTTGCGAAATAAAGGTGAGAATCTTGTGTTCACCGTGCGGTGATAAGGTGTTGCAGATTTGTGGATTTTCAGTGTCCCTCCGTTATCCATGTATCGTACAAGAACGGAGGTTTCTGTATATCACATTTTTACCAGGTTTAAAATCACCGGAGAATGTAGGTTGACCAAGAAGTTTACCCACCAATTTGCAGGCTAGAAAGTACAACAAAGGAGCCTGTATTTTAGCTGTTGGACAGTTTCCATGAGACCCACGAAATCATCGGTCACGTTAGGCATGGCTGCGTGTAATCGGTAGACCATGAATATCTCTGTTATCTCTTAGTTAGAAAACATTTCCGAGCTATTGTAGTTGTTGAAATTTTGTAATGTTACATGACCTAAAATCCTAGAATTCTATTGCCTGAGGAGATATTGTTCCCGTCTACCGAAGGCGTAAGCAGGGGACGTGCAGTAGTTAAGTAACATAGGGATTAATGAAAAAATAAAGCAGAGTTGCGTTCTACGTTAGCTTGGAGAGCTGAACGGAGAATATAATGGAAATCGATGTCATAGACGTGGAAACAAATGCTTTTATTTAAATTTGGACGTAATTAGGCAGGAAAGCGTGATTATGACTTCGACAATCGAACTGATGTTGAAACATGAGTGTCTATAAAAGGAACGCCTGAAAACCTACCTTGACGTAGTACAAGGCACAAAGACTGAACAAGTTAGTCGTGTTTTATTCGTTACATTCGCTGTCTTTACCATTCATTGGTACCACTGTTTTAAACTTTCCCAGGAAATCAGGATGTACGCCGGAATGGAGACCAGGCGACCAGCTGAAAGAATGACACTGAAGATCACTCCCAGCTGGAAAGACTGCGACACTTATAACGGCAATTATGTAGTTCGCCGATATAGTGCTTTAAGGCCGAAATGAGTTGGAAGCGGTCATTTGGGCGCGAAAATATATAGTTCTAATTTTCATGAAATATTGAAATTCATATTACGGGACAGACACATAAATTTCATCGAGTATAATGGTGTTGTTGCAATAAGAAAAATCAGCTCTACCTAAAATCTGTCCATATTCGCACTTTTGTTGAGAAGGTGTCGCCATTTTCTCTCGATAAAACCGTCATGTCGACTTTCGTAACCGATTGTGCGTTCGGAAACTGCCTCCGGCGGAATATTCGTGGTGAAATACACATTCCCGTGTCGCTGAAACGTTCGATTTTACGTGGTTTGGGACATACAGTTGAATTTGCAATTTTCGACCACGTTACGTTTGCATTGCACGGTACACGAAATATCACAGTAAGTACTAATGGAAACCCTGCCGCCACGTTTGTTGGCTAGTTGTTCATCTGAATTGTACGTTCAATATATTTCCTTTACAGTGTTTCAGGTGGAAGACGGGCTACGTTATCACATGGTCGTTTCCACCCACGGTGTGATGCAAACACGGGTAACACGTCCCACACTATCATTAACAACGTGCGTATTGTTTTGTTTATTGCTTAGTTAATGTGCTTCGATGTAGCTTGCCATGTGTACATGAGCCAACGCTCGCTTATCTGACAGATAATGACCAACTTAGATGCTCGTTAGTTATCCAACGAAAACATTGATTCCCACTTCTACCATTTTGGCTACAACCCTTCTATTTTCATATCATGAACGCCTATGATTCTGATTACTGTTGGTTTATGTTTTCGCCGGCTGCAGAATTCAGTGATAGCTGCTGCATCGGCCACATTTGTTACTGTCAACTATGTTAAGGTTACAAGTGCCAGTTGTACTCTTTCTGGTTCTAACCCTTGTATATACTTAAACATTTGCTTGAACGAATAGAGATACCGACAAGCACCCCGCGTACTCGAACGTACGACCCCACTGCGTGCACACTTGTCGCTACACTCTGTAATCGTTCGTTTTCTTAATCGTTTACTCTCGCGTTGACCTCGCAGATCGACAACATACCCTTTCTCCACTCGTTGTGTTATTATCAGCCGGTCGTCCTCGGTTTGCTCGACCCTACAGCTGGTGATCCCGACATGACATAAACACGCAACCTTACTGGGCCTTTGTCTCATGCTTGTTTTTATTGTCTCCTTTTACAGAACTACCGTTGGAACCCTCACTTCAAAAGAACGCTGTCCCCCAGTGTTTTCACGTTGCTCAAAGTTGACTTACGAGTTTAACGGGTACACGAAGCCAGAACGTCTGGCTTGCCTGGTATAATGCCAGTATGTTATCTCATTCTTGGCCATAACCGAAGGAGATTATTACAACTTAACCCCCAACGGTCTAAATACACGTTTATTCTGAATTTTCCCGTGTGATTCATGTTAACGTTGATCTTGATTTGAGTCAGCTGGATGGAGCAGCTACTACTAGAGAGTTAGGCGGTGATCATAGCTTAAGTCTACCGGACGGATCAGCTACAAGTGTGAAAGCATACTACCTACTCAAAACGGGTAGTTCCAAACGTGGCATCTTTTCGAAAGGAATAAAGTCGCTTACATGGTTCACACTTCCAGCGATAGTTATCCATCACGGAACCATTCTTCACCGAAACAGCGGGTGAACGCCGTCTGTGGAATATATCGGCTCCGTTGGTGAAGTCGGCACTCAGCTGACATTAGGTGATGCGACCGCGTAATCTTAGGCCGGCTTGCATTGATCGGTTCCGGACCAGCCTCCTTGTTTTCACACCTTGTGACGTAAATGGAGTTCTGAAAAATGTAGAACAGTTAAAAGAAATTACTTCCCGACGGAATCCACAGCATCACATTCAGATGTTGGGCCCACTACAATCACTACGATAGCCCCACCATCGAGCGCACCTTTGGCACCAGGGCTGCAACTTCGTGCCCTAAACATGAAGTACAAACGCGCTGAACAATATACCTTCCTGGGGTTGTGTACTCGCCCGGCGCTGAAATGTTGTTAACATCAGGCCACATTTATGACCCGTGGTCTGACAGCCGTGGAACCTATGGGATGGCACACCGGGATCTTAAAGGGGGCAGATGGACGGGTGTGTGCGATGATGGGGCCGTCGTGGTAACTGCGGTGGGCTCAAAATCTGAATGTGATGCTATGGATTCCGTGGGAAGGTCATTTCTTTTAACTATTCTGCACTCTTAAGAATTCGACTTGCGTCACCAGGTGTGCAAACAACTATTGGCGAACGTGTGAACCGTGTAAGCGACATTATTCCGTTCGAAAAGGTTGTGTTTGGAAATACCTCTTTCACTCTAGAGGAAGCATTCACAATTTTGTTGCACTGGGCGTTAAAGAACAGCATAACACTCACAATGTTCATGGTGGTCTGCCCTGGGAACAGAAGAAATACAGTCAACTGATTATTCCACATCCGAAGATATGTCGCAGTAAGCCGGTTATATTATTTAATTCTTTCGCTTTCAGCCGACCACCAAAATAATCACGGACGAAAGGAGAGCCTACAGAGCTTTGGATGAAATAACTAACTACGAGCTCTGCTCAGTACAGTTGACTTAAGCTATGACCAACGCTTAATTATTTCGAGTATATTCATCTTACATAAATTATGCCGAACTGTACCCCATGCTTAGACACTCATAACTGCTCCGTCCATCTGTCTTACATTACAAACTATGCCAAACCGTTCCCTACGCTGAGGCACATAGGTAGACGGATGAAGTCGCTGGGGACGAAAACGTGGGGCTAGAATCTTGAATTATGTATTTGATAATTGTGGGTATATGTGCATATTACCTCCGCTTTTTCAAGCACAGATGTAGCCTTTGGTTTCCATGTGTTATGGGTGTCCCCCCGGATGATCGAAATCGTGTATCAGACGAAATGTTCATCATCATGTCGTTCGTTGCTTCTGATATCCGCAAGAAATCTGTGTACGCGTATATGAAGAAACCTACTTTCTTCAATTATATCAACGGGATAATCGTTTCAGGTTATGCTGACTCGTGCTTTCTTCGGCCCGTGTGCACGCGATACACTGCCAGCTGACCGGTCTAAGTCGACATCTGCTGTGGGTGGTGTGCGAAACTTACATCCGATAATCACCGGTGGAGTGCGAACAACGGCTGAAGTAAAGGGAACTGATAAAATAAGAATTCGAAAAGTTCACTTATCGGGCGACTTAGGTTGAAGCTGCTTGCCACAGACTTGACGCTCGTTTATGTCTGCCATTTGGATAAATTTGGAGTAAAAATCTCATGATCTGCATCACAGCAATAACTGTCCATCTGTACAGGGTCGCCGCAGTGTCCACATGGCAATCCTGCTTTAGGCTTCATCACCCACCTCACCCTGTAGCTCAGCCCATGAGGAAGTCTTATAAGGGTAAGCCAGTCTAGCACGTTCCACTATCCTACCGGCAAAAGCGATGATAGTTTTAAAGCAAGTCATCGCCGTGCGGCTGTTGCAGTCATGTGGTTTTTCAAGTATATGATGTAAGGCTTTATAATGACGGGCGAAATTGGCTGCAACAATCGGCCGAAGCTGCGGGCCTACCAACCGTCGAATTGACTAGTTATACTCTGCTAGCCATCGCTCATGAATGGGGACTTGAACTCTGTAGGGGGAAATGAAAACTACAAAGGACCTTCTGAAGCACTGACAAAATGTGTATGCACGGAGGCCATACCGTACGGTAAAAAGTCTATTCACATGTGCCCTGTACGTTATCCACGACGAAGGCGTCACCATCTTGTTGCACACAAAGCTGCAATGTTCAAGGTGACTACTGGGGCACCGCTTACCTTGCATTCAGATATTGTTTCGAAAAGGAGACGTGGGGTCCGTCCCTTCAGGTGTTTATAGACAAGGTGACTAGTGACTGTGGTCATTCTGTGAAGAATGTTCCGCATGTAGCAGTCAACATCCACATCACGACGGTCGCACCTATAGGTCGCTTGTATTCCGTACTCTCGCAGCAGCCACTTGCCGTGGATCGGTATTTACTGAATGGCGACGGCTAGGAAGTCTCGTGGGTGCGTACTCTTCTTCAGCCGTATGTTTGCGTTCCCTAGCCCATTATTCGTTTGACTGCCAGGCAATTATCTGTTTCGAGGGATTCGGCTTGAGGGTCGTTCAAAAGACAAAACGGTCACTTCTGACGCGAATCCTCGATTTTTAAATATGTTTGGAAATTTTAACATGGGAATTTCAGGCAAAGTGCGTACAGTACACCAACTGTAAATAACCAGCGTAAATAAAAACTTGCAATAAATCGAATAACTCCCAAAAGTACTAGCTTGGTGACAAAACATTTCCCACCATTTTAGCGGAAACAACACGTTATTGGCGTTAGCGCACTTTTTCAAGTCTAAAAAATGCAATCATTGCAGTTTTTGAGGTGAAATACATCATACTGTAGCCTGAGGATGCCTCATTTCGCGGCGTTCTTCAGATATGGTGGAAACCGTAATATACGACCATACTGCGTTTGCTTTGCATTTCAACAAGACCACTAAAACAATTGATGGTGAAAAATGTATGAAAAAATTTCCAGCATCCATGTCCATGCGGTATCCATACGATCCCCTCTTGTTTGCAAGATTTCAGATAGATACTGGTCGATGAAACGTTGCATTTACGAATAGTTGGAAATGACGCTATCATATGGTTATTTCCATCTTCGGTGTACATGGATCAGCGTAAAAAAAGGGCATCATGTCCCAATCTATCATCGCAGTACTTCAGAAAGTAAATTTTATTCACCCTACTGCACTGTTTCTAACTAGAGTGATGTCGCGTGGAGTTCATGTGGAACAGTATACGGAAACAGATTGAACCACATTAATAGCTGCTCCACCCGACTGATTTGAACCATCAATAACGTCATAGAATGCATTATGTGTTCCAAACAGTAGGTGCTTCAATCTGGTTAACCTCAGCCATGAATTACGTCTGAGTATGCACACACTAGTAGATGCTTCAACCTGATTCACTCAAGCTATATATAACATCTCAGCATGCAGCATACGATCAAACTAGAAGCTTTTCCACCTGATTGACTTAGGCCATCGACAACGTCTCGGATACAGGATGCGTTCACACTAGTGTCTCCTTCAACATGATTCACGTAAGCTATGATAAACGTCCGTATACACAGTAACTGTTCATGCTAGTAGCTGCTCTACCCGATTGACTTAGACAATCAACAACGTCTCACAATACACTGTGCATTCACACTGGGAGGGTGTTTCAACCTGATTCACTTAAGCTATGAATAATACCTGGGTGGGCAGTATACGTTCACACCAGTAGCTGATTCAACCTGATCCACTTGAGCTGTGAATTACGTCTCATCATGCAGTATGCGATCACTCTAGTAGCTGCTTCACACAACTGACTTAGACAATCAACAACGTCTCAGATTACAGGATGCGTTCACGCTAGCAGTTGCTTCAACGTGATTCACTTAAGCTATGAAGAACGTCTGTGTGTGCAATATAGGTTCACACTAATAGATGCTTCAACCTCATTCAATGAAGCCATGAATAACGTCTGTGTATGCCGTATACGTTCACACCAGAATCTGCTCCACCCGATGGACTTAAGTTGTGATCAGCGTTTGAGCATGCATTATAAGTTCACACTAGTAGCCGCTCTTTCCAAACCATCTTTATCACGAACAAGTTAGAGAACGAACACATGCGGGAAGTGCTGAAAAATCTGTATTTGAAGCGTTTGGGGTACATGGTAATCATTTTGATAGATTCCATTGATCGTCATATTGGTTGGAAGTTTTCTGCACCGCCATAGTCACTTGGCGTTCTAAACATCATAGTGTGACTGGCTGAGGCGTATACTTCCCGGTGATCGGCAGGTAGATTGGTTTAATCTATTTCCGTATATTGTTCCACATGAACTCCACGCGACATCACTCTAGTTGGAAACAATGCAGTAGGGTGGATAAAATTTACTTTCTGAGGTACTGCGATGATCGATTGGGACATGATGCCCTTTTTTACGCTGATCCATGTACACCGAAGATGGAAATAACCATATGATAGCGTCATTTCCAACTATTTGTGAATGCAACGTTTCATCGACCAGTATCTACCTGAAATCTTGCAAACAAGAAGGGATAGTATGGGCATTGGACAAAACTACCACTTTTATATTTCAAGAGTTTTTAGGTCTGGGCAGCCCGCTGCAATAGAGAAGAAACGCACCGAAGATCAAATAACTTAAATAAAAGAATCCCACTAGCGCAGCAGCCGATCTTCCGACCGATCTCCCCCCGAACTTTGATATTCTCTATTCCATGTCATTATTAATCGTGTGTATCACCCTGTAACTGTGAAAATCCAGAAAGACATATTTTCTTTTCTCTCCCTCTCTAGAATAACGAAGGCATGTGTAGTACTTACTTGCCTTCTGGGGAGGGCTTTGTAGCGACTATAAAAAATGATATTCTAGATAATCGCATTCACATGTACATTTTCGATGATGTTATCTTTTTACCCACTTTTGTTTTAAGTAAGCCATCCCCTGTGTAATATCCGTCCCGTGGCTACAGTCACAACTCGATCCGTGCCTCGCTGGCTTGACATGCTTTCTCTGTACACTCTACTTTCCGAGGTCAATACAAATACACGAGGGTCAACGCGCTGAGTCCTTCCTTTTCATTGCCGATTGGTTTTCGATAGTGACCAGAGACCGAGTATTATTCTGTTGGAGCAGTTCCAACACTAGTTTAATATTCAGGGGCCAACAAATTTGGCAGCTCTGGTTTTATCAGCCATCTCGAACATCATTCCGAAGGAGTAGCTCTTACAGTTGCAAGCGGCATGGTATACACCTCGGATTAAACGTCCGTCGGCTCTAACCACTAACGCTTACCACTGCATCACGCTTAGATAGGTTATTCCCGCGTGAGATCAGATATCTCAGCATTTAGATCAGGTTTCTAGCATGGACAATTCATTCGGCATACCAGTGTGTTGCCCATCAAATTTCCGCCACAACACCCTCACCATTCAAGACCGACTCAGAAACAACCTGTGTCGCACATCCATACGAGTGCAGTTTTCTGCCACGAAACATCTCAGCCGGCATCAGACTCTGTGACGTCGTAAGCACTACCTAACGCGGGTAATGCAAGGGAACACTACTAGCATAGATGCCAACGTTGCACGGCCAATCCTGATTGCTCACTGACGCACAGTAAACTTCGGTCTCCAACGATCACTCGGCTTGCAGCAGTTCATCAAACGACTTATTAGGTTACGCGAGATTGTTTACGCACGTTTGTGCAAACCACAGATATCTCCAGGCCAACCGAATTTCTCAGTGAACGGTTCAGCGGATAACACCACCGAAAACAAACCTACGACATCTGCTTCATCTCAATTCAAATGGTGTCCAATCGCATTACCCGTCAGAGGATACTCGCTGGTTAAGAAATCTCGTACTATTTCTAGAAGTTACTAATCCCTTTATCTATTTGTAACCTAAGCGAAAATGGCATAGGGTCCATGGGCGCATTAAATTAACGATTCGTCAGGTATACGCAGAAATACCAAGTGTATCCAAGTGCGTACAACGCCTCCGCAAAAGAACCGCTTTCGAACTGGGGGCCGCGGTCGGTTGTAACCGTGGCCGGGCAATCGTGAGATGCTACCCAACGCTCAACAAATGCGCGTGTTACGGTCTCCGAGCGGATGTCGGGTATGGGGACGGCCTCTGGCCATCGCGTGAAGCGGTCTACCATCGTCATGATATGTGTCATGCCATTCGAAGGTGGCAAAGGACCTACAGTATCGATATGAAGATGCGCGAGTCGAGAGGTAATCGAACGGTATCGGTCAATCGGAGCCGACACGTGGCGGTGTACCTTGACTTGTTGACAA
>LUCH01008410.1:6899-17788 GCA_013368495.1 Paragonimus heterotremus | reverse complement strand
TGGAGCTGTCTCCTTCGCAACGGAGTACCAGAGAAATACGTGAACCTATTGAGATCACTGTATGCTCACTCTGCAAGCAGGGTGAGAGTTTATGGACAACTGTCTCGGGCGTTCGTCACTTCTGGTGGTGTTCGTCAGGGGTGTCCGATTTCCTCCTTCCTGTTCAATTTTGTCATGGACGACATTCTGGAGGGTGCACTTCGAGAATACAGTGGGATTGGGGTTGAACTTCTTCCTGGCGCTAGATTAACCGATCTAGAGTATGCGGACGACATTGTTTTACTTAGCCCCTCTGCTGAAAACATGCAGACCATGTTGGACAGGTTGAACGACCGAGCTGGTTTGTATGGAATGCGCTTTGCACCTTCAAGACTGGGGCATTTCCACTCTTACTTTCTTTAATGCAGGTAATTCGCTTGAGACTGTGAACAGTTTCACATACTTGGGTGACACGATCTCGTCAGCCTGTAATAGTGCTGGTGAGATTTCAGCAAGGATTCCTAAGGCACGAGTTGCCTTTACCAAACTGTGTCATCTGTGGCGTCGAAAAGACGTCCGATTGTCGCTGAAAGGGAGGGTATATAATGCTTGTGTGCGCTACATTTTCTTTATGGTTCGGAAATGTGGCCTGTTCACAAAGAAGATATTAACAGACTTGTTGTGTTTGACCATCGTTGTCTTCGCCAATTGACCCATACTAATTAGACTGATCGCGTGAGCAATATGGCAGTTCGCCGGCGCGTATTCCGGAACCCTCGGGATGCGTGATCAATTGGTCAACTATTTACGGTACACAGCTTGCTTTGGGTGGGGTCACGTACTCCGTATACCATCTGATCGTTTACCGTACCGGGCATTATATAATGAGACCATCAACAGTTGGGTAAAACCGCGTGTTGGTCAACCAACAACGTGGTCACGAAATATGAAGACCCTGACTGCTCCATTGAGCAAAGTGGGTAGGTGTCGCCTGCCTGGATAGGGTCCTCGTGATCTCTCAAACCGCTGGTTAGAGACGCTATCCGAAATGGCAATGTGTCGCATTCAGTGGCGTACCTGTATCCATACCATTTCTAGTTCTTTAGCTTAGTCTTCTTTTAATCATTTTCAATCTTCTTAGTAACGTTTTCTTCTAGAATATTCCACGTCACTGTTGAGCGGCGGCCTGAGCCACAGTACCTTTTGGTCAGGCTCATGGCTGTTATGATGATGATGATAATGATGATGATGATGATGCTGATGATGCTGCTGCTGCTGCTGCTGATGATGCTGATGATGATGATGGTGATGAAGGTTTACTCGGATAAATCCGATTCTGTATATAAATAAATATTGGTTAGCAAAGTATACAACTTATAACCAAGTGAACTCTGAGCACAGAATTTAAGCGCCAGCGAGTATCACTCAACAATGCAGTGGCGTATACGATCCACTGAGGAGAGACAAGTTAAACAGAACAGAGAGTTCAAGTAGAGTTTGCAGTGTCAAGTCGGAATATATTTAGTGTAACAATGTCAGAAACGTTAGACTAGTATCTAGTGTAGTCAGAAATGGAAATATGTATGAAGGATCCACAGCACGATAGTTCGGACAGTGGGGTTTATTTTACACAGGCCGACTTTAATGGATGGTTAGCGGAGCGGTAACTTCGTGTGATTGGGTATGAATATTCGGTCTTTCTAGTTGCGCGACGGATGCCTTGCCATCGTACTCTCATCTTCACCTGCAGTAATCCAAAAAGAAATCTAGCTGATTCTGGTCAGAATCAACGTGCTGTTTCCACTGAGGACCTATTAAACTGCAAGTGAAATGACTACACTGTGGAGGCGATCAAATAAGTTGTTTTGAAATCTAGTTAATCCCTGAATATGGTTTCCCTTAATGTGTCCTCCATGAGTTACGACGTTGTGGTGTGACACCCGGATAATTACCTCCAATGTATGTGTTACGTCGTCCAATACGGCCTGATTAGCGCCAACACGCACGAGCGATTCGCGAACGCCAACGTGCGCTTCTTTCCTTGAGCTTTGTTGATTTGTTGAATGATGAATCGTTTGCTCAATTTTTTGTAGTTCAACTTTGAGTTTTGTTTCTCAACTTTACTCCCTTTAGACTGCATTAATATGCACTCATATACTGAAACGCTACTTGTATTACATTTTACCTACCTTTCTTCCTAGCACAGATCTCGTCGTTAGCTTCCCTCTCTCTGTTTATTTTCTTAGAGATAAGGGCTTCCTTTTCATGCTAGCCATTCGGTTGGCTAACCAGCATTGGCCGGCTGGACACAAAGGCCACACTCACACCTACTGGTCTTATTCCTTTTGGTTTACACAAGATACATGGTGTATGAGTGGAACCGCAAGTGGTGCGGCTCAAGCCACTTGGGGTGATGGTTCAAAGCGTAGGCGTCCTTTGATTTTGGTCACTGTGACAGGCTAATCCGTTTCGGATGCCGCCAACCATGCACATGTAGGAACGTAGCATAGATGGACCGTACATGTTTTCTCAGAGAAATGTAGTTTGTGTTGTTATCTGTTGGTACCAATAGTAGCGTTTTAGGTCTCGTTGGGTCAACTCTTGTTGTCATGCAGCTAGATGGCTTGGGGCTTATAAATGAGGTGAAGTGTAGCTGTTGAGAAGTGAACTGGTGAACGGCGCAGAACCCTTTTGTGGACAGTGGCGTGAGCAGAAGTCTAATGTTACTCTAATTGCCACACATAGTACCGGTGCTTTCGAATTGTAGGCGACATATTCTCCTTTGGTTGTCTGATGTTGAATGCCTTAGCTGTCTGCTCCTTGTCCAGAGGTCATTGAGTCTAGCTGAGTGGTTACCTTGATCACGTGAAAACACCGAGGCTGCATTGGACTGAAAAAGCGGAAAATTATGCAACTGTAACTGATGCAGCAAACAGGCAGCAGCCCATGATGCTGGAAAAGGTTGCTCATCACCGAGAACAGTGTCTCCGCTTGGATCCAGAAGACAGTTGTCATCCCAGTCAAGTTTGTAACCTCCGGCCTTTAACAGAAGTGAACAAACATAATATAATGTATTACTTCGAAGGAATAAACATGTACGCTCTGTGTCTGCGTATATGTATTAGATACGCTAGATAAATCTCCATTTTGAATTTGTGAGCCAAACTATTTGTGGTACTGGTGCTGACTGACTGATTAACGAAGAAGCGTCAAACTCAGGGTCCGTATAATTATGTGAATAGGGATTACTGTATTTCAGTCTTCTGTGGTAAACATTAGTAAATGTGCAGCAAAACCTTCTAGATCTCGAATAATGTAATGTCATACATTTCCACGCTCTATTCAAATTATTACAGATATTCATCACCATTGGTTTAGCCCACTGGGATGAGAGCATCACGCCTTTGTTGTTTTAGACAGATCTCATCGGTTCCAACCATTCTGATCCACTGCGTGATAGGCCAGGCGCTGAGTCGCATAGCCTATAACAGTCACTGTTGTCTGCACATTCTTGCTAGCGATGGATCCCCCGGAATCTGTGAACCATTGAAAAGAGCCAAGTCGAACTTGCTTCTGAACCGCTTAGGCTGCCTTCACCATCCTCAACGGTAGTAAATGTCATCACTTTCTATAGTGATTAGTGTTCACTTGCTTCATTATTTATGCCTCATTTCTATGACTGTTGAGTACCACGACAATCCTCTTCCTACTGCTTTTTTCAAACGTTTCGAAAAATCATTAATCAATATTCTTCAGTGTTCCGTTCATACTGATAACTTATCGCACCACATTGTCACCTGATGTGATGAACTATCGCGGCGAGTCGTTGAGCTAATGATATTCTGGTGATCCAACCTAATTGTCCACAAAACTGTCCGTTTGATATGGAGCGTACCGCAGAGGCGAATGACCAAGTACCGGAAGACGAAGAACTTAAGGTCTACATGCTTCAATAGCAAGTTGAACTCGTTTGCAAAGTAGGGGAAATCACACAAGACACCTCTGATAATTGCGCAACGCGAAGTGAATGTGCTTAAGCTTGCAGAACAACTGTTTTTAGAGGACAATCAGAGAACGCATACTTAAGAATATAGAAAGCTTTCATACTGTCACATTTGGCGCACGGTGTAATTTCCGTTCTGTAATCGTTCATTTACTTACAAACCGATTGATTGAGTGCCGCGAGATCAGCAACCGATGAGCTTACGCGGGCAGGAAGCATTATCAGTGATATCAAATTCACGTACTTAATGCTAGTTCTCAAGGGCTGTTTACTAGCGTCGAGATGTGCAACTTTCTAAGAGACAACCAAGAAGATCGAGGCTCGTGCCGACAATTGTATGTAATTGGCTGATCGATCGACGGCGTCACCAAACCCAATTAGACGATGGTGAAGGAAATGGGGAGCTGAAAACATTTCTAGAGAAATTACCCGGAACGAAAGCCATACAACTGATTTCATTTTCGTTTAGGTAGATACAGCCAAGGGGATTTGGTACATATTCGAATTCCAACACACACGCCGTCGAAATCAGTGTGAAATATCGTGAGTTCGACATCATAAGCGACCCGTACAAGAAGCCTGAAGAAGTGAGCAGCCAGGTTGAGTTATTGTCCTCTCTTACTGAGTTGAAAACAGGGACAAATTTAGCCATGGAATGTTTAAGATTTAATGCCATATGAATCTATTCATCTGGTGTGAATCGGTTTCGATCCAAAACGGTGGGTGAGAAAACTGTGTCATGATGACACGGTCAATACTAACTAAACAATCCTATTTGAGTTGCCTTCAAACAATGTGTGAGAAAGACGACAGCAATAGAGTTTCGCCAAAGATTCAGCACATCACGCTTTTCTGAAAGTGTCTGAAACCAGCCAACTGAGAGCAAACCTGTATCCTACAGGTCAGGAATAGGTGGTTCGTGAACACCGGAAAACGCGGACAGAGCAGACTGAGAACGTCGAGGCACTGAGCTGTCAACCCGATACTCTCCAGGCTTCAGTGGCAATCCCTGTTATGAAAATACAGTGAAAAGTATGCTAAGTAGAGTAGTTTTAACCACATATAATCACGTAATCCCATGGGCAAAATTTACACTTGTGACGTGGCCATCTGTTTCATTCATATTTGCTTTCCATATGGTTACCCAGGTTAGTTATTTTAATGTTTAACTGTACAACTGAACATGCACACGCAAATAAATTTATACATATGTTCTACTGTTCGCCAATGCACACAAACAACCGGTGACCCTCAAACGCAGTGGCAGCCTGAACTGCATGAAAAAATATCCAATCTACAAACTGTACAGTCGATCGATAATGGACAAATATGTTAATCCCTATGGCAACTTGATTAAAGGAGAAGTACAGCTTAACATATCTGTCAAATTTCATTTGTACACAATAATTTTCTCAGATGAAAAAAGTTCAGCCATATTTCTCCTATTCGTTTCACTAGGGCAGATTACACATTTAGGATTATGGTAGGGCAATAGAGAACTCATTCGCGGATATCTGCAGTAGTTCAACATTATTGACAGTAAACTCAACCAAAAGTATCGCAGTTATCAAAATGTGATCCGCATGGGAATTCACCTGGGCAAGAGACCGCACAACTAGTGGTGGAGTCTGAGCGATAGAGGCGAACGCCAGCCAGCAAAGTTGCGGTCCGATAGTCCGTTCAGTCTTCGGCAAATTTTCATGGAACAAAGCCTGGTACCGTGCCAGTCCAGCCTCGTTTTCCATTACGTCATCTTGTAACCACCACCATCTATTAAAGTTACCATTTAGAAATCGGGCAATTTGGCCGCATTCGAACCGGTGACAAACTGCATCCTGCAATCTGTTCGAAGAATCCGTAGACAATGTCCAAACAGCTTGTTCACAAATATGTGAACAGAACTCGATCTGTTATTTCCCATAGGATTGACAACAGCAGTGTTTTGGACAAAGTGTGGGTGGAGGAGATTAAGAATGAGGATCAGTGGGGTGATAAAATTGATCTAAACTTGTGTACATATTCTGTTGACCAGACACTAAACATGAACAAATAATAAAAACACACTGGCGATCACCGTGGGCCGTTGATGACACTTCAATCTTTTGATGTTCAGCAGCTCATGTTCACAGATAGTCAGTCAGTATAGTTGGTAGTCTGCCAAAATCAAATGGATGCAACTTCATTCTAATATGACCGATGAATTCTGGCTTACTTCGGAACATCCACGACAAGGATACAGATTGTAAGATCGTTTCAGACAGTTGTAGCAATCCCTCTCGATACTACTGGAATTCAGTCGACGAACAAACAGTCGCTCGATCAAAACCAGCTTACCTGAAATGGATGCAAAATAAATCACTATCTCGCTCATCTGTTTCGGATATTGATTCAAACGCCGGATGGTAGATATTCTGTGCTTCGTCTCCACCAATCTCAATTCGGCTGTCGAATCCATAATATTCTAAACCCTAAACAAATCAAATCGACTTTTAAGTACTCATCAAGCAGTTGAATCACTAACCGCTCTCATCAGTTTTAATGGATTATACGATCAAGCACTGCTGAATGCGACCACCAACTTTGAACCGAACTAGTGATGATTGACAATAAACCCACTCCTCATCGTTGATGTGAAATTTTGTTGCAGAAACAAATATCTGAAGTCTCGAGTGAATGTCGGAACCCCGTCTACCACCGTCAAAATTCGATTGTGTATAGGAGGATATTGAACTGTAACAAACGGATTGAATGTGACCAGTTTTACGAACTTTGTGACACTTAGCGATTAGAAATACACAAGTCAATCGAGAATGCTCACCACCACATGACCTACAGTCGTACGGCCATTGGGCGGTATTTGAAACAGGTGCAAACTGATTATTACCTGTTGCACTTCGAATATTCACCTCTTCAAACAACCACCTTTATTGACCTTCTGTTCCTCTCACATTGCTGCTGCATAAAACTAACGGTCCATCTTTCACAACAGTTCTAACGTCTTGATACTGTTTGCATAATGTTTTAGCTGACTGGAAAGCGGAATTCAGAAGTAGTGACAGCTTCTGTTGCAGATCACACCTAAATATTCCAGTGATCAATCGGCCACGAAATAAGACCGGATCTAAACTGATTTGCTTGAGTCTGGAAGTCGAAAGTGAAATGCCTGATATTCTGACCAGCGAATGAAATTTAGCTCCCTCAGCTGCTTTAAAATTTATAGATTGAACATGTAAGAACAGTAGTTTTTTGAAGGGTCCCTAGGAAATAGAAGTGGGTGAATCAGGGGATGACAAGTTTTTCACTAAGCTGTACACATCTTTGCCAATTATGGTGAGGAGGTGAGCGACTCTCTCTTCCGCCTTCAGCTTTTTGCTCGTGGGACACCATATTTCGAAGCGTTCCAAATAGTTTTCGATTCCTCTCGACGGAGCGCGAATACTCGAACTCTCTAGCGTGCAGTAAGCCACCATACGGAGTTGTAGAACTCCGCCACGCCAATTGTGACGTGTCTCGTAACATATAAATGTAGTAGCTGACTTAGACCAAGCACAATGTTAAGTTCAACATAGTGGTAATAACAACTTGAACTGGGAAATTTAGGTATCTGTCTCTTGAACGCGATCACACATATTATCATGAACGGTGTGATAGTACAATAGTAATGAGAAATAAGTTCCGTGACAATCACCACATAACTCATAACCAAGATCCGATATATTCGTATGTTAAAAAGCTGTCGGTAAATAATGAAGTTACGAACATACCAGGGAACAAGTCTCTGTCCGCAATAAGCTGGCATCCAACGATGTCATCACTGTAATGTATTTTGTACGCTAGATCGAGTCGGACCGACAGCCTGTCCGTTTCACCCGCGGTCGGTAGTCGATTAGGACGTTGTTCATCGTCGATTTTGATGCGATTAAGGAGGTGCGTTGGAAAGTTCGGATAGTCGACATACAGTACTGAATTATGTGTAATCGGTCTGCCTGTGGGTTGCTCAAGCGTCAACGCTGCATAACACTGCAGACCATTGGTGATTAGAAGATCGAAGGTGCTCAAGTTGGACCTGTCCTGAATAGTCTTGGGCTTCAAGGAAGGCGGAACGTGCTTCGTCTACTTTTTGCATGAGTGAGAGTGTTTGAGCCCGGCTTACGTGCATTCGAGGTCGCTTCTGGGTAGGATAATCGTTCTGAAATTAGTACACACTTCACTGGTTACAGACTGCATTGAAGTATGCATGTATTCATGATCTGGTACTCGTATACATAACATTTTGTGAAAGGGCGATATGCGGTAAAATCTAAACAGACCAAGAACCGTAACCCGATTGTTAGGGATGATGAATACTAATGTAAAACCAAAAGTAATACGACATTGTAGGACCGTGAGATAGACCCGTTATGTTGCGTTGGCGATCATATGTCACTCATTTCCTTCTGGATTTTTTGATCCATGGGCATAGCCTAACAGAGCGGCATGACTGAGGATATACTCATACCCTATGGTATATCATGGGGCCATGCGTTACGAGCCTAGGTGGCAGTTCAGACTGAGTTTATGCACACATTTTCAACTACGAATTAGACACTCGATTCTGACAACGACATTAGTGGTTACGTCTCGCTTGATAATGAGAACAGCCACGAGCGTAGTCTGTGTGAACAATGCACAATTTTTATGCATGTGAGGGCAACAGCTATTGTGTTCAGATTTAAACAGACCACTGACGTAAATTGTAACTGCGAGTTCATAATGAAAATAAACGCATTCTACATCGGTCAAAACTCAAATTTTCATACACGCAACATTTTAATCATCAAACGTTGTCAGATAACAGTTACATTCACGCTCTTGAGATTCGGTGGAGAAGGGTCACTCACACTATGTTTGAGAAAAAGGACATTCTTTAATTCAGACAGGAATAAATAGTTCGGTTTATGCCAATATAATTAACTGACTATTTAGTTAAGCTGAGAGAAATGTCAGTTGAGCAGGAGATGAACTAGTTCAGTTGAGGAAACAAAACACAAGGGTGATGCTCATTGTGCGTATGTAATTTTGGTTGTAGGTAGCCACAGTGAGACGGAGTGAGACTAAGGACAATATGACAAAAGTATTCACGTTGACACATAAGACCTTAATTTAAACAAATTGTACTTTTGTTCTACTGGTCAAACATCTTCGTTCCAACAACGAGATCACAATCACAAATCGAAATTCAACACATCGCTCATTCACGCTTACTGGGAAGTAGAGTGAATTGTCGAACAGAAGGAATACACATCAGGATGGTTACACGCTCAAAATCCGTCTGGCACCTAACAAACTCTGAAGGCCATATATTTGATGTTCTTCTTGATACACACCCTTTGCTCTTCTCCTCGTCACTCCACATGGTCGTGGCTACGACCTGACAAAATCGCCCAAAATCTTCGTGAGGCTCTGATTGTAACATTGCTCTGGATGCAAGTACGGTTATTGATGCTGTGGAAGGAATTGTTGGCCAAATGAGAATTGAGCCAGCCTTGGCGATACCACTCAATTCAACCCGATAACAAGTAAACCAATAGAATGGAACATCACTTACTTCGTCTGTATCCTAAATGCAGTCCGCGACAATCACGTTTCCATATTTATTGATATCAGTCAGACTAGTCCAATCACAACTGTCTTATAAATGATTGGACTGATGAGTCAGGAAAATCGCGGTCATCAACGCAGGTACGGTTACACTGTAATGTTAGCAGTTGGGAAGAAACAGAGGAAATGCATATGGTCAGTTGACTTTACCTTCTTCCCCTCTTAGCGACTAGTTGCTGGTTGATTACACATTCGTGTAAAATAGAGCGCCATAGCCCAGCTTTAATGTCGACGGTTAGCGATTCAACCTTCATGACTAGTTGAAGGTGAAAACTGTTGTGACAGTTTGGGTGAGCGACAAGAATGCCTGTGGCTTGATGCTTCATTTATATTCACATTAATTACACTACCAGTGTACCAACATGTCTGCTAGGCGATATTTAGACAAACCAGGGTTGATGTCTTTGGTCATCAGGTTAGGTGCTAGTTATCACTGTCACAGTGATTTCTGTATTCGTCATCTGTGGCTGCTGTATTGTTTATGAGATTCGATCAGGCAGCTTTGATGATATTATTTGTGATTAGATGCCTAATACTCAATGTATGTATAGTGTTCGATAAGTGATGAAGCCATATAACCCATAAAGCCGATGAGCAAATCCTCAGATATGCTACTCTGACGAGCTTGTGAAACAGTGGAGCGTACCTCGCCGACGTACAAAATACAGCGTGACTCGAGTGCGGAATGTAACTGTGCACTAAAACTGAGAACTAGTCAATGGGAACTACTTTTCAATCTGAACTGGTTAGGACGACCTAACTATCCTTCATGTTCGAATTCAACGTGTATGGGACGAAAACAGTCTGCATCGGTCAAACCACTATTATTCTTGCACCAGAATGGGAGAGGAATACATCGAGAGCTGCGGCGGTCCCACATAAACGGGGGTGACTTACTGATTTTTGGTGATCCGTTTCTCTACTACAACTGCTTGTCCTGATTTCTAAGGTGGTCTTTGTAGGCTCGAAGATGAAGATAAATGTCAGCGTGGTATTTCAGTGGTTGTCTGTAGTGTGAGGTGTATACTGTGCACCATTTTCAGGCCAGCACGAAGGGGTTTGCAACCAAGACAGACAGGTAGTTGGAAACGGAAGTGGAGACTTTGATCTAACCTTCCTCCGTTTAGCAAACAGGGAATATGTGTTCATAGCGATGAAACAGACTGAAAAAGAGAAAGTGGACCGAACGATCAAATCAGTCGAACATATGATTCCAAAGTGGTTTGTAAAAAGGCTAGAATATAATCTAACACGCCTGTTAACATAT
>LUCH01008409.1:3653-20146 GCA_013368495.1 Paragonimus heterotremus | reverse complement strand
GTACTTTATCCGCAAACCGCGTAGCGCGATGCTAGTTCCGAACTTCCTACGCCCGAGGTTTCCCCAACCATATACTAACATTGATCGGAGGTCACAGTGAGAAAACGGTGGATCTGCAAACAAACTTTATTTATTTATTTACTCATCGTTCACAAGCGGGCTTCAACGGAACGATTAAGGACGCTAAGGAAATGGACGTGAGAGTGCCTTAAGCACAGCTGCCAGAGGGGACGAATATTAACGGAAAATTCAGTCGACCCACAGAATTCAAAAAAGCGTCAGACTGGTTGTGCGGCGTTTCCAACGGTAATAGCTAAACATTGTTATCCTAGTGAATGTAGCCTACAGTAGTGGAGACGGCGCGGATTCATCATACAGCTACGAGTAAAACTGCCATACCTACACCAACACACTAAGTTTGATGTTAGTGGTCTGTAGTGAATTTACATTCAGAAGGTAATGTGATACTGGTAATACTGATGATACTGGTAAGGTAACTCTCACGTCGCAGGATTTTAGGATTTTGGGGACGTCGAAGGTGATTTCACCACACATGTTGGACGCAGAGCATATAAACATGACAGATTGTCTGGGTCATGCTCGCTTTCTGACTACAGAGTGAAAGGTTACAAACTCTAAACTGTTTCGAGGTACGACGTGTCAAAATAGTGACTAATGGGGACAAGTAGACAACTGGCCTAACATGCTGGTCTACAAACATTTGTCATCTCAAGGGAACATACACATCGTGCGTGGTTTTTCTGGCATTGGCCCTCAGTCTTCAAAACTATCACTGGCCGTATTCTTATTTGCCGTTTCTGACAATAAGACGTGCGATGAGAACGGGAAAGACTGTATGTCTCTCTTCTGTTGGATAAGTCCGTTTATAGTAGGACAGTATCCCATTTCAACATACCGCCCGACACTGAACAACAGTACTCTGCGAGCTGTGCGGACATTTAGCTAGCAAATGAACTAATGGGGAATTGGAATAATTTGCAGTACATTTTTCTGATAGGCAGGTTCCTCATTTAACGAAAGATCTTCCTCTGTTTCACGTTGATAGGTAAATTTCTTGTTAAACAGAACCTGTAATCCACAATTTCTCATGACCTTGGTGGTTCAGCCTCTATCGTAATGGGACTTGGAAGCGTTCAAATACAACTACCGGTAACATTTACCACCATTCACCACCTTATAAGGTGGCGAGTACATGTGTGTTTAAAGTCCATGGTTGCACTATGTTCAACTGATACGCATTCGCTGACAAGTGACACTTGTCAGTGATGAACGTTCATCACTGGGAATCATACGACTTATTTTTTTAAGTTCGTTTCATTCCGCTTTCTTTGTATACCTTCTAGCAAGGAGATACTTCATTTCAAATACACTCTCAAAGACAAAACCATTGTTTACGTTTCAGCTCAGAACGATCAAAGTGCAACTTTTATCAGTTCGAAGCAGAATAATGATGACTTACATTACCAGGTACTCGGAAGTTTTTTTGGACTTTTACCGGTGCGACTTATTCCTTCGGCGGCTTCCTTAGATATTCTGATAAGTATACAAAATCACCACTATTGCCGATGTCCAAATTATTCAATGTCTGTGTTTCTCAGGTTCATTCGAACGATGGAATGAGCTAACTTGGTGGATGAACCAAGCGACCGGATGTGTAGAAGTGTTCCCAAGGAGACTACTGTGGAAAAAACATTCGGTGTTGCTACTTCCGGCGGTGTTAAGAAACATATTCGGGAACGTAGGAAAACCTCGAACAGGTTGGTCGTTCGGGCCGAAAGCGTATGCAAATTAATCACTTCTCAACACCATCCTGAACAAATCTACTGTGAAGATTTTACAATTACCCCGTCGGATTCGCACTGGTCCATAGTAGTGGTACCCGAGGTTCGTCCACCGTCGCCACTTTCACTCCATTTTGCTACTTTAGCACAAACAAATATCTTCCTCCTATTGAACATTACGAAATAGATGTTGGACCCACAAAATAGCGTTCACAGCGAAGCTATAAGTCCAAAATACTAACATCTCGAACATGATAAAACAATACGGCAACTGGTTTTAACAGGACAACCAAGTGCCTTGTGCCTCGTTCGACATGCTCAAGTACAGTGTCATATATGTATGTATGTATATATATGGGTAGACGCACATGATTGTTGAATTGGTTTCACGTATTATGTGTGACGTTGTGGTGTAGGTAATGAAAGATTGTGACCACCTTCCGTGTTCTTTTTAATCCGGCAGTCGTCAAACACCTTCCTCTTTGCCTACAAAGACTTCACTGCGATTATTGTAAACCTCCCTCGTGAGGACTGGTTGAATCTTTTGGGTTGCACACGGTGACTTGTTTTTTATGAAGGTTAATTTCAACATATTCCTGGAACATTTTTGTTCAAAACATGCTCCTTCAGATGCTGAGATACAACTTAGATACTTCGAGAGTGTTAACAGTAACATTACTAAACGTCTGAACAACATCAAATGGATGAACAAATAAATAACGTTCAAATAAGATGGGTGCATTTACATTATTGATACATTAAAATAATCTGGCTCTGGAAGCCACGGTTTTCCTGTGAAGTTTCCTGGTACCCTGTAACCGTCGACGCGGTGATCAAGAGAAAAAATCACTCTGTCCATCGAGCAGAGCAGCAATGGTCTGTTCACGGGCCTTCAAAAGTCCAGACGAGCTGTGATAACCAGCGTGGATGGTATCGCTGCCTCGTCAGCTCGGGGGACATGCGCCGTTAGCTAACGTATGAGAAGATTGGATATGTGTGTGCTGACATGAATGCTTATACGTACAGGCCTGTGCGTGACGTTGACTACACTGGCTTTGATACAAAGGAGAAGGGTTGTGTGACGGCACTGAGGAAACACACATTTCAAGACAATCCCGAAGTGACCATATACGGCTTCAAATTCTGAGTGAATACCACAGACAGCAGGCTTAGATGTGTGACTTCTGCCTTGCCATTAAAAAGTGTTCCGTTCTTGTGCAATTAATCTGTTTTCAGTTTCTACTGATAGATCAACTCAGTTTGTTTTCGCTGTTTTTCACTGCCATTATTTTGCTACATTTTTGCAATTCGCTGATATCGGACTTTGTAGTTTTTTGGGGTTTGGTTTCGGATCATAGACAAGTTGGTCAACGTGTCCACGATGGACACATCGATCGTCTAAATCAAGTATGCGACTCATTAGAGTAACCAGGTTATTCAGCAGAAATCTTCCAGATGATCAAAGGTCACTCTCATGGTGATACAAAATTTTAGCTGACTCCATGTTAAGCATGTTGGTTCGGAGAACGCAGATTTGAAAAAATTTACTGGACTGCAACCCGACGTCGAGTCGTCAGAATTTCAATACAACGACAAGAAGTTATCCACACCATTTTCCAGTTCGTCAAAATTAGTCGGATTGAAAGATTTGTGTGATGAACATGACTGACATGATTTGTCTCCTTCTGTGATGTAATGATTTTACTATTACAATGTCCTGTACAACTGATTGATACGTACGATTCGACAACATACGTTCTGTGGTATTCTGCCTAATTGTGTTTTGCGACTGTTATACGTTCGATCGTTATTCTATATAGTTAAATTCTACTTACATTTGGCGTCGTGGGCACAGAGTAATTCTCTCAAACGATATCGTGTAAAGTTTGTACTCGGTGATGAAGTGAGAAAAACTTCAACTCATCCAGAGTAAGCATCAGCAATCACTACGGAATAGTATTTCCCCAGAAAAAGATAACAGCAATCAGCTTGAACTACCTGAAATTTTTCAAACGTAGTAAACCATGGATGCCATCGTGATTGTTTCGCATGAATCTTGTGCATATATTTGGTACAATTTTTTACCGTGTGTTTGATATCTGACTCTAATCTCGGCCACTAGCAAGATAGGCGTGCAAGCGACATCATCTTATCATCTACCAAATGTCCGGAATGCAACTCCACTAGGATATCAGGTCTTAGAGTCGGTAGAATAACAACACGACCATCAAAACACAGTAATCCATCTGGAGTAATGGACAAACTTTCACGGCGACAGTAAAATACGGAAATCTACGCCGCTCCTGTTGTGCCCATCCACGTCTTAAGACAGAGATAACTGAACCAAATAATTTACGAGTATCGCACACAAGCGCACCTCTTGTTGCTGGCATTGGTTGTACTAGTAAACGGTCAGCCTTGTCAGAGTTTGAGTCCAGTGACGGGAGTATGAATAAGTAATCAACATGGAGAATAGCTTTTGCGCTATGATGAATGATTATGTAACGGTAGGAACTAAGAGCAATGCTATAGCGTTGCATCATGACAGCAGATGACTTTGCCAGCGATTTGCTGGGATGATACAGAAATTTTCAAGCTTCATGGTCTGTTGCAATGGTAAATCAAAGCCCAGAAAGATATTTATAAGGTCTTTTAACAGCCCAATATACTCCAAGGGCTTCACGTTGGGTATAAGAATACCCACGTTTGGCTTTAGATAGACGACGTAAAATGCATATAACAGGTCTACCACATTGCTCAAGAACCGCAACTATTGCAGTGGGAGAACCATCGGTAATTGCAGTTGAATGATCTTTGGCAGAAAACGGTTTTAAAACAGCAGTAGTTTGAAGATGATGAAGCAAAGTACGGAGCGTTTTTTCATGATCAGTGGACCAAGCAAAATTTTTATGGATAACATATCGAACAAAGAAGTAGTACACTGAGCCAAGGTCGGAATAAAACGTGAGTAATATTAGAGTGTACCCAAAACAGAACGGAGTCCATGAAGTTTCTTTGGTGACGGTGCATTCACCAATGGACGTAAGCGTTATAAATCTGGTTTGAAACAATTGTTATCAACAAAGTGACCAAGGCATGAGAAAGGAAGAACTGAAAAATTACACTTCTTGAAGTTATTAGCTACACTGAAGTCAAAAAATCCTTTCAAAAAAGAAGGAAGATGATAATCATGGATAGGCTTATCAGGAGCATGAACAATAACGTCATCTTGATGGGTTTTGATACCATCTAAGTCCTTAGTAATTGTATTCATGACGCCCTGGAATACACCTGCCGAAACGTTCAAACCAAAAGGTAGAAATATGTGCCGATACATTCCGAATGGTGTAGTAATCACAGTCCAATTGCTTGATACTTCCTCCAGTGGTATTTATAGATAAACATCCTTTGGGTCGATCTTTGAAAAGACCTTAGAACCTGATAAACGATACTGTATACCCTCGGGTTATTCTGTTGTGCAGGTGCGTTGTAGTAGGCGTGTATCCAACGTTAACATGTAGTAACCACCAATTCTCGGTGTAATCCCATCAACTTTAATAGTGTCACTATTGTAATCGCCCAGTTTGACGAGTCAAAAGGCGTTATTACTCCTCTGTCACACATGGATTGCAATTCTTTGCGCACGGGTTCTCGTAAACCAATTCGAATGATTCGTTTCTTAAGAAGGACTCAGTTCCCAGAAGTTGCAAACTTTGCCTTCGGTATTCGCATTCTTCCTGTAGCTTTAGAACAGTCTAGCATAAGTTGTCTAATGTCCACGTCGTACACTGACATCCGTACAGAAATGTCAGAATGTAGTAGTCGTAAAACTTCAAGTCCAAGAATAGAAGGACCTGAGCTTGAAACTAAAAATTGACAATCAGTGGGCTAATATCGGGCAACTTCGCCGATACAGTGTAGCAGCCTACAACAGACAATGAATGACCAGAATACCACGAGTGTTAACTTGTGTGGGGTTCAAAACGGCATCAGGATAAAATATAGTTAGATCTGAATGTGAAATTATTGATTCAAAACTACCAGTGTAAACAATAAAATTGTGACTTTGCCAGAAGCAGACACTAACGTTTTAAAAACATGAGAAGTGTTTCAGAGTAAAACAGACAAAGAGAGAGTAGAAATGTCATCAATCAATGGTTGAACGTTCGAATTAGAACTTGTCGTTAAATGGCATAAACCTCTAGATTTATATACCGACTGGATATGACTCACTTTACAACAGCAGAAGCACTTCGCCTGTCTTTGTGGACATGAATACCGAGAATAAATGTGTTCATAAGATGCGCATTTCCAAAGTTGTTGTGGAACTGAGTTCACATTACTTCCTCTAGAAAACTGAACGAATGGTCTTGGCGCACGGAAATCATTACGCGGTTGGAATATATTATCTGGTTTCGGCCGTGGATTGTGACCTTTAGAATAGCTGCACACATCAACCTCAATAACCTTCATAACTTGTCTTACATCCTCATACTGTTCACACACTTTACGAATAATGTGGAATCTTTGCTCACGATGCAAGAGAAACTTTTGTTGTAACTCTAACAAGTTAATACCAGTTGTCAACCGATCACGTAGCTGTTCCTCTAAATGGATGTCATATTCACACCTGATAGCTTGCGTTTGCAATTGTAAGACGAAATCACGAACCGATTAAGATTCAGACCGAATTAGCACATTAAACCGGGCTCTTTCAACTGCTACAAAATTTGGCATGGGCTCAACGCAATTGATTGGTGACTCCAGAAAAGCCAAGTTTTTGACAAGAGCATAAGCCTCCATGCCGATGAAATGTAGGAAGAAAGCAACCTTCTTTTTTTCGTCCAAATCAGATTTTGTGAAGCAGCGTATGTTAAGCCTCTTCAGAATCTTCCACTTCTCAAGCGTTTGAATTAGTGGATAATCGATCCATTTCAGTAAACATTGTGAATAGTGCGAAATCGCGACGCCAAATGTTGTAGTTGGAATTGAACTATATGGAATTACGACCGAATGTATAACAATCTGTTGTGACTTGGTATACGGTATATGCGCGAGAAGACGTTTCAAATAAACGGACTCGTCAACTATAATTGAAAATCACCAGACCCGTTCGCCAATATGTTGTAACTTGATATACAGCCTACGAGCGCGTAAAACAGACAACGGAATAACGGTTAGTGGAACGGTAGATAACGGAACGACGTTCAACGGTTCTGAACGACGGACTTCAAAATATTCAAAATTAATAGCAATCTTTCCAGCCAACTCAACCACCCAATGCTAACGTATGAACACAGAGAAAAGACTGGCCTCCGGACAGAGCCACTTCATGTCACTCAATCCGAACACGACAGGGCCACAAACCAGACCACATTTAAGGGGTTTGTGACCAATGAGAAAACAGGGACAGAAGTGGACCAGACAAAGATCCAGACAGTACAATGATGTCCCAATTGAAAGACGTGAGTGTGGGCGGGGCTCCAGAATTTGGCACAAAGGTTGAGAACGCACGTGACAGGTTAAGTGGCATGTGACGGTGCCGACTATGAAGGTCACTACAATCAACAGTGAGTTAGGCCATTGCGAAGTCAAATAAAACGGTATTTTCGGGGAAATGGGTTCTTCCCCGACACAATCGTAAAGCACAGAACGTATACTGTCGAATCGTACGTATCGACAGTGTACAGGATATTGGAATAGTAGAACAATTGCATAACGGACAAAGCATGTCAGTCATATTTATCAAAAAACATCTGACACTGAATCTTTCAAACTGATCGTTGGGGACAGCGCTTACAGACGGGTCGACAGTTATCTACTTGCCACATGCACACAACCTGCTATTGCCGCCGTCATTTCCCCCATACATCATCTTTGGTAAAACGGAAATTCACAGGCACTTTGCACGCCGATATAGCAGTAGCCCCTTAATGATGGATATATCAGGCAAAACCGAAGTTGACAAAAGAGTATAACAGGACAGACAACACGTTGACATGAAGATATTTTCCCTTTCAATTAAATTCAATCACCAAGGTGTACTTGAATGTATAATTTCAGTATAAACCCGTCCGATTTTTACGAAAATTTAAAAAAATATTTATAAGTGCTTTGGTCATATGAGAAAACAGTATGATGGCTACAAACGTGGTCAGGTTCTTTAGATGATCAAGGAGTGTTTGGTGTTGAATGTAATGATTAAATGGAGCTACACTCCAAGATTTTCCCATCGTCATTTGACCATCCTCAAGAGGTGTTGTCATGTGTTATTGGTGATTGCTCGTGCAGCGTTCACATTACACTCACTGATCATCCACAGATTGTTTAGAGAGCGGTCGAGCTATCACGGAGAGGTTTCAGTAGTTATCGTATGGTCTCAACTTTGGGATCACCTTGTGTGCTGCGGAAGGTGTGGTGGTGGCGTTATTACTAACCTCAGCGACGCATGCCGCAGGCGCATGCAAATTCGTCATTTTGATAAGAAGGTTCAGTTAAGATGCATGATTGTTTGGCGCAAGTCCAAATTTCTAAGTGGTTTCCAATTATATGTGGCATGCAAACATTAATTATCTCACAGTCGTCTTACAGCTGACTAACAATTTGTTCCCGGTCTGTCAGCAGCTCCTTTGGAAGTTACTCACACTTACTGATTGGTTTTATACACTGATCTCAAACAACTGGACAACGTCACCGGTTTGCACGTCACTGTGACATATCCGCCAAGTTTGTACACCTGTCTAGATTTGTCCCTCTACAATAATACGCAATTACTTGTTGTCCACAGGCACATCGCACATGAAGATTTGGACCAATCCATAGCGGCATTTTTTCTGATGTTTATTCCAGAACACGTCACAATCTCTCCATGCGCTTCTGAGATCACAAGATTAAACGTTGACAATCTCTGCTGGGTGACTACGGTAGTCTTAGTAAAGTGATATTCTTCGTCCGACCTGATGTTCTTCGTAAGCGACATCTACTTTTTCTACTGTGAGCATATTAGTAGCTACCTCATCAGACCTCGTAGGAAAGAATAAAATTTTTGTGAAGCAAAAGTTTATTCTCCAATGAAATGAATCCCAAAGTCTGATAAATGTTAACGAAGTAACTTAAAGTTCGATTAACCTCAATAAATAACTGCGTGTTGAAAGCAGCCAGAAGATCTGGTAAATTTGCCCGGAAACCAGTTGTGAACATCCACGAGCTCAACTGTAATTTAATCAAGACGGGAAGTGACTCATTATCAGTCCCCATGTAGTTATTTTCGTTCGCTGATCTATCCACCTTATTGAGAGTCAGATTTTCTTAAGAAACTTATCCGGTTGAAAACTAAACGGATAAACGGACCATTCTGACTATCACGGATTTTTCTGAAGGTATGTAGAGAGACTTTATCTTAACTGCTTGAGGCGTCATTCATCCAATTTTTCGTGTAGCGCGAACGTAATAACTGTTAGGTAAAACACGCAATACACAATTCCTAAAAACGGAATAGCCAAATTTCGCCCGATTTCATGCAGATATGTAGCAGTGGAAGTTATCGTAGAACAAATTTCGACAGAATGTGAAGTCAACATCAACGGCTCTAGTTAGTTCGTGAAGCGTGGCTCATGTTTAACTGTTGATTGTCTTAATTATCCTGTTCATGTCGTTCTGTCATCGCTTTAGTGGAAATTTAGGGCCGTTCGCATGTTTTTTAAGCGAACGTATTGCGTTGGAAAACTCTGATGTACAGGCGTCAATCTGATTTCATATAAATTTGATACTCAAAACTCAGCACGCACTGTTAGGGAAATACATCACTAACAGGAGTCAGCTTTCCCAATTAGATGGTCAAAACTTGTCGTCGAATTTGGCGTTCCAGAAGGCACAGACTCCTAATTTTTCTATTCATGTTTTAAACAGCATCCATGCTAGTCCATTATCATGCTTTTTGATAAAATATGCAGCTTGTATTATTGGTCGCCAAACCATCACTAAACTAGTTTCTTGATCTTTGATTCATACGCCAAACTTTTCCCAAGCTTTATGATAAAGCAGTTTGGAAGTCGTACGGAGAAGTCGGTGAGTCTTCAAACAAGCACTTTCGATGATTTACTTACCGTACAACAAGCAGATTTCAATGTGAACAAGTGAGGGCGGTAGGAATGCGGACGTGAGGGAACCCTCAACACAACCTCACGCCAGGTGGTAAAGAGAACGAACGTAAGCAGAAACTTCAGCCGACCTTCAGAATTCACATGAGCGTCAGACTGGTTGAACGACGTTCCCGACAACAATGGCTAAAACACTGTTATTCTATGGAATATAATCCACAGTGCTGAATATGAGGCGAATTCATTGTGCAACCATGAATAAAGCTGCGGAACCCACTCCAAGGCACCAACTTTGATGTTAGTGGTTCGTAGTACATTTACATTCACAGGTCGATGTGATCAGGTACGGTGGTATTAGTAGGATAAATCTGACGTCGCTAAGAACTTAGGATTTTGGGGACGCCGAAACTGATCTCACTACAAACCACTCGATTTGGTTTTCTTCGCATACCCTGCTGCAAAGCTTCTCCGAATTGTTGAGTTAAGCCAGACCCAGCAGTCTGCCTCTCGACACTTCTCAATGTGTTGATACTTTGCTCATTTGTATGGAAGGAATTATAGTGAAGAACCCCCCGGTATATGTTCTCTTTCTAAAGTGCATAATAAACTCTTACGTCAACTGTTTTGCCTGATCTAGGCACGGTGTTTCTGTCGCTGGTTTGAATCCAGCCGAAGCCTAGACTTTTCACAATTGAGTCTCATCTAAACTAACTAGTAGATGCTTCGAGTAATAACACGATATGTTCACTGCATGTTACGGACGTTGTCACATAGTTAAAAAATATCCAATTTATATTCGTCATTTGAAATTTCTGTTTTATTCCTCAGTAATCAATAAATCGAGTTATGAATGCATGTGTATTACCCCGATGGACTTACTGATCGCTAGCTGTTTACCTTAGTTTTTTTGTCGGGATATTTTGTAATTTTTGCGAGATCTCTACACCATTATTTTTGCTTCCCATCATTATACCGTATACCAAATTTCAAAAGTAAAATTTCTATTTGATATTAATTTCGAATTCACCTTTCAAACTAGTTTCCGTTGTAGGTATTAGATAGCATTCACTCGGTCATAATGTTCCTCCATTATTCCTTATTTGGCTCAACTGTTGTGCATTGGACAATGAGCAAATAATCCATTCTTCTTATCTCAAAATTAACTACTGAAACTGAAACATTGAGTTCCCTTTATCCAGTTCATTAAGACGGTAAGAAGACATACATTGCGAGATGCAAGCATTTCGTTTATTCTCATCAGTTGATTACACAAAACATTCACTTATATAGATTAAGGACTTGGAGACAAAACAATGAAATGAACGAACATCACATGGGAGCCATCAGGAGCAATCACTGTCACGGTAACGAAATTGATTGCGTCAGCACCTTTTTCCAACAAATTGCCGGTGCATGACGCTTGATTAACAATGCCTTGGAGAACGCCAACAGCCTAGGGTTGCGGTTACGCAATAGGACAATGAACGAAGTGACGAGGTCAACCAAATGACCCGTTGCGATTAGGTGTTTCACGATCGAAGACAACGGATTTCTTTTCGAGTGTTGGCATACTGACTCACGCTGAGTCACTGTTTGCACTGAAACTGAATAAGCAGTTCTGCTGGGTGAATATCTGGAACTTTTCCATGACGTTCATATGCTTTGCTATTATTGTGTGACTCAAGTTCACTTAGTTATCCGACCTTCACTTATTACTGACTTGACACGACGTGAAACGTGAACCGCACATACCGATTACCACACTACTGTGAATTTGTTGACCCTATAGATTATTCACTGATGCGCCATTATCCGTTTGCGGCAACGATAAGTACTGGTGGAAAAGTCTGATGCAGTTTAAACTCAACTTTTAGGGGTTTTCCAGTGACCGCGGAGGGCTGTTCACGAGTCTGTGGTAGTGTTTAGTCTCACCTTGGGGTGTGACACCAACTTACGAACGGGCGTCAGCGGGGAATTAGAAGTCAGCGGATTTACGGTTGCGGTTAAAGTAAATCTGGTTCGAAGAACACGTTTCCGCACTCAAAATTTCAACGTAGCAGACCATTGCAGAGGCAGGTCAACACGGGATTATATATCTTCGTATTGTATATCTTCGCTCTCCAATGTGGCTGTCAGATGATTCTGTAAAACCTCCGGTGACTAAATGTATGGCCTACGTGGAATCCTTTCTGTCAGGAGTTTCAGTGGTTATCGTTTTTTTGAGTCTTTGGGTCAATAATTATGTTTGACCTTTGTGTTATTACTTCGTGGTTGTTCCCTGCTATTCACATCCCGTAAAAGTTGGTAACAACACCTGGCTACGGGGTCTTTTTTGTATTTTGCAGTGGGATTTTGTAATGGCCCCAAACGCAGAAGCACAGGTGATCATGCTGTCACAAGAAGAGTTACAAATCAAGAAAGCACTGATAAAAATATTCAAAGAGTTAGTACGGAAACGGGTAATTGTAGAGAATCTAAGCGATATGTAAACTATATTGTACAAATTAGGAACTGATACAGAAAAAGGGATGATGAGAATAGAGGAAATCGGCTCACAGTAGTTCCAGAAGATGTGTACGTTTAGAGTTTTCCCACACCAAACAAGAGTACTTCCGATTAACTTAATCAGTTTCGTTGCATTCAGTGCAGCCATAGTCCACGGTCAAGGTAAGCGCGGAGACGGATACCTCCAGACATTGGCCGGAATGGATAGTAGTCCCGGCTAGCCATCAACTTCTAAGAACCAGCGAACGAAGAACAGTTGGACTAAAAAAAGAACAGCTCCCAACTTTTGATAAAATAATATTTTATGGATTTACAGGTTCTAACGCCAGATGCACATGTATGCGTGGAAAGAATATGGATGCAATAGATAAGCCATATAATTCAAAAAATTTTAAACGATGCAATAAACATGATGCGGAACGAGATTGCAGATGCGCCGCCTGATCGTGACTATTAGAAACCCAAACTCAGTTTCATTTCGACCAATCATTTCGGTATGTGGCGTCACAAACCCATAGAGCCATTCAATATGGAATTGCTCACGATTGGCTACGACAACCCGTCCAAGTGACATTGTATAAACTGCGTTGTCTGAGTTTCGAACGTTATGTGAATTTTATTGCCATTGGCCGTCGGTAACGTACCTTCCAGTGGAACAGTCAATTGTGTCAGTGAAATCTTCTGTTTAATTTCCCGGATCATTGCCTTCAGTTGTTCATCAGTCAGCTGGGCGGCTTTATCACCTAAGTAGGAAATATCTAGCAAAAGTACAGGCGACTTCAGCTGTACCCACGTGCGATGACCAGTTCAAGACGTTGATTTTCGTCTGTGGTCCCTGAACATCGACAGTTACTGACATCCGCACTAATATCCCCAACCACATGTAATAGGACCATTAGATTACACTTTAGATACCCATCATCAATGGTCTATCCGCTCATCCAATCAATACGCTCTTGTCAACCCCATTCGAGTATGTCGCGACCACTCGAGCAGCACCGACCTTCGAAGCTTCCGAATCCAGTTAGTAATGTGGGTATTGGTGTTGTGGGTTAATGTCCACTTCACAGAGGTAAATGTCGTAAATGCAATCTTCGAGGTTACAAAGAAAACTACTGTTACCCAAACAAACAAGTGACGTCACAACTTAGACTGTAATCCCGTGGCAGACCATTCATGACGCTGATCTTTTAAACAAACTGCCTCTTTGCCGCATTTTCGATTGATTGTGCCTTCGGGCTGATGTATGTTAAGCTGGCTGCTAATGAAACTCCTAGTCGGTTGTATATGAGCACTATTTTGGACATCCGAGTCACATCGAAGACGAACTAGAATGAGGTTGGTTGACTTGCCATGAAGTTGACCAGCCACAAAGTTTTCAGGGCGTCAGATGTCATCCTGAGCTGTCCTGCAAAAGCAATTCCGGTTATGCTCACTTCACACATAGACGCTAATTTACGGAACTGCAAGAACTAGACTCATTGAGAACTGATGAGTTAAACAGGTTAAAAACACCCGTCAGCTGCTGCAACAACAGTGGAACAATCGATGGTCGTTTAACGACATTGTCACATGGCTGGTTCTCCCGTTATCAGCGTTCACCCTTACTAAGAACAAACTGCAGCTGTCTAGGAGGGTTTGGCATACTTCAAAAATAAATAGCGTTGCTTGGCTTGTTTCAGAGAAAGTGCAAGTTAGTCACATATTGACTCAGCTACCTAATCTTCAGAATGCTACCATCCAGATTCTAACACTATCCAGGCGTTGGGTGATGTGCAATTATCGTCAAATGAATTGGCTCTAAGTTCATTAGTGGGTATCAGCAGCCACTACAGCTCCTTGTGGCCCATCGTGCACCACGTCCAAGCACTACTGAGCAGACTACGAACGGCAGACATCCTTTGGAACTGATCCACTGAATGCCAGGAGGCATTCGATGAAGTGAGGTCAATGTACAACTCATACAATTTTCCTACCCACGTTGACTCCAGTTTTAAAGGCGTATTCTCATTGGATGACTCAAGTTATGAAGAAGGAGCCGTCACTGCACAACTCTACAATGATGGCTCCCAGAAGGTAATCGCTGATGCTTCCCACTCTTTATTATCAACACAGAATAATCAATGTCAGTCAGGAGAGTAAGCCACCATCATCACTTTCGCTGAAAGGGTTTCCACAAGACGTCTTTCTGAGACTACCTCACTCTACTCACGGACTGCAAACTGCTGTTTTCTGTTTTCCTTTCACCAAAAGGTATCAAGGTAAACGCCGCCATAAACCCTTAGCGACGGGTGACGATAATGCCTAACCATGACTACGGCCTCAGGTTAACGTCAACAACCAGCATTGAGTAGGTAAACGTTTGCTGTCTTGTGATTGACTCGCATACTCCCGATCCAGAACAAGCCGTGACTGTAGTACTGTCCTTCGAGACCGGGGTCAGTTAAAGGTTTTCGCAAATCATCTGAACTCACTCGGTTACCGCCACGATGACCACCGAAACAACTCACTGAGATTTGACAGGCAGTCGGTGACTTTGTGCACTCGGAACCGCTAGCCAGATGGAGAGTTAATAAGTGGCCCGGAGGAGTTCTTCCAGTAGCATATGTTTGATTGGGAGTATCGTCATTCTGCCGGAGTTCCAACACAAGGAGATACGCGCAACTCATAGTGGGTATCAGGGACCAACTGAAGGAAGTCGTTGGCCTGCACCCGTCAACTGAGTCGGTACGTATGAATGAATGGAATTCATAATTCATTTTTGCCACGGTCGCGCCACTGCGTTCAACGAACCATCAAAAACTATTTCAACCTTGATTGGTATTTACAGCTGCATGGTCGAAAAACACTTAGATTTTGAAAGACGTCTTTACGGTCAGAACGTTCTGATTACCATCGACACCCACTTAGGGTAACTAGTTGTTGTTTCGGCGACAACCGCTACCACAGGATCAACAATCCATCACCTCGTGGGAAGGTTTATTCCAACTGGAAGACCAAAACACAGGATTAGGTACGGTGGAAACCAATTCGTTTCTTTAACGTTTATAGCATTTTGGTAGTAGAACCGTATCGATCACCTCTGATAACTGTTTTACCAATTTCAGTCCAATGGCGTGAGAGAGAGGTTTGTGGACACAATCAAACATGTCTTTTAGAAGGGGTAGGGGGAATGAACACCCATGGGAAAAGCAAAAAGACACGATGCATAACCTGATCATTACTCACAAGCGAAAGTGGTTGAGTGTTCACATATGATAATTCGGTCGTGCCCAATGGCTGAGGGGTAAACATGGTTGCCTCATGAAAGCGTGGCCAGAGTTTTAGTCCCGGCTGCAGTGGCGAAGATATGCACTACTGACGAGCTCTAATGAGAGCGAAACTCGAGTCGTGATTCTTTTCGAAAGGGGACGACTGGGAAGTTTATGGGAATGCTACAACTGCGATCAATTGTATGTGATGTTCGGTTCGAAATTAATCAAATCTCCGACTAATCATCAGTAAAAAACCGAATTACGTTCAATCCCAACTGTGAGTCAGCGGAGTGTTTAGGTAAACGAGCGAGGAGCAACCAAAATTACCAGTCTGCGCAAAGTCTTAACAAAGTAGCCGAAAGTAATCAGACATTAAGCTTATTAAAATATTTGAGGCCAGACGGTAGTGTGACAGGTGAAAATCACTTGGTTCCGATGGGTTTAAAGAATACACAAAAATGTTTTTGAGTGAGATAAAGTTCGAGGACAGATATCGAATGGTTTCAGACAATCAATCCAGAAGGTTTGCCCTAAAAAGTCGTGAATATGTAAAGAAGAACTAGGTTCACCTTCTGCAAACAAATCCAGTGGTCTCTAGCAGTTCGTCAGAACTCCAAACATACCAAAGAAATCACATAAAGATATCATTCGAACAATCAGTTTCTTTTGAAGAGGCGAGTTAATTAGAAAATGTTAACTGCTCAAAGTTGTTGCGGTCAGGTATGTTAATAGGTGACCGGGTGAGCGCCGAGGAAGTCACTGTATTTTTTGTCAGGATGAGTATATATATATATATATATATATATATATATCCAAATAACCTATATCATGAG
>LUCH01008408.1:0-15665 GCA_013368495.1 Paragonimus heterotremus | reverse complement strand
TCTCAACAGAGGTGTCATCGGGCCACTGCTGGCAAACGGAATTGAACGCACTCAAGCAACAGTTTTTCGACATGACCTTACGGCTCTCTGCAATCCCCAAACAACTGACAACACAGACGAGAGGCCTTCCATCTCGCCGTCAATTTTGAAACCGTTCACGCACACGAGTTGACCGGAACGTGTGTTATTATCACCACCGATTCGGTTCTGGAGCGGTCCGTTGCATCAGGCCATGTAGTTTTGCTCAAGATAATTTCCGCTCGGGAAATGCCGAGGCCGGACAGTAATGGCGACGGCTGTTCATGGCCCCTCAACCTTTCGTCTGTTTCATGTGTTCGACCGTTCAACTGCGCTGAATTTTCTCATTGAAATCTGGGGCAGAAGTCAGCGTTATTCCACCGAAAAGTGACAAACGCAATCTTCAACCGGTATCGTACACACTACAGATTGCTAATTGTTGGACGATTCCAACACGCGGTGAGAAGTTACTCACTCTGGATGTCAGCCTTGGGCGTCAGTTTCCCTGGAGATTTACGGTGGCAGATGTTCAACACCCGATCATTGGCGTAGATTTCTTGTCATCCTTTGGACTGATAGCGGACGTTGGTAGTGGGAAATTGCTCGATAGCACGACGACTTTGTGTGTGCAAGGCAAGGCCGCATCAATCAATTCGATTGGGATGCAATCGACCTTTCCAGATGACGGCTTTGCAGCCATCCTTCGACAAATTCCACAACTTGTCAATCCGTCTAATATAACGTCATCGTCTGAACACGGTACTTTCCACCACATCATCACAAAAGACTATCTTACCTTTGCACGCCCCAGACGTTTGCCACCTCACTAACTCAAAGTGGCCAAAGCAGAGTTTGGACATCTCTTGCGACTTGGCCTCATCCAGTCTTCAAACAGCCCATGGGCCCCACCGCTTCACATGGTTCAGAAAAGAATGACAGGTGGGTGGTGTCCTTGCGGTGATTATCGTGATCTTAACAACGCCACTGTTCCCGATCGCTACCCCATCCCACACGTCCACGACCTCTAAATTGGGTTGAAAAGGGAGGCAGTCTCCTCAAAGATAGATCTAGCTCCAGCTTACCATCAAATATTCTTAGCTCCGGAAGATGCCCCGAAGACCGTAATTACTACTCCATTTGGACTCTATAAATTCGTCCGCATGCCATTCGGCTTACGGAACGCCGCACAGACTTTCCAAAGGTTCATGGACCAAGTGCATCGTGGTCTGGGATTCGTGTATTTTTGCATTGACGACGCCTTGGTAGCGAGTTGAGACACGCAGCAGCACGAGTCACACCTTCGGAAGCTGTTCGAACGGTTTACCCAATATGGTGTGATGTTCAATCCTATGAAATGCATTTTCGGACTTTCCTCCACACACTTTCTTGGACATGGAATCGACAGTAACGGCATCCGCCCTTCGACAGAGAAAATCAGTGATGTGAAGGACTATCCACAGTCACAGTCTCTGAAATGTCTTCGTCGCTTCCTAGACATCGTCAGTTATTAATGTAGCTTCGTTCCACGGTGTTCGGAGCTGTTAAAACCTCTCCCGGACATTTCAAAAGCTAATCCCAGGCATTTTGTTTTGTTTCCTGAGGCTAATACTGCGTTTGTTGCCACCAAGAAGCCTTGCCCCAAGCCATCACATCAACGCATTTAGAGGCGGATGAACGCTGGCCGCTAATTTTGAAAACTGCTGCATCTCAGCCAGCTGTAGGCGCCGTTTCACAACAGAATGTGAAAGGTCAATTCCAGCCCTAGTCTCTTTTCTCCTGTTAACTCCAACCAGCGCAAACGCGTTAAAGTACATTCGGTCGGGAGTTACTGGAGACTTACCTTGCCGCTTTCGATATATTCTGGAGGGTTGCAACTTCACTGTTTCACTAATAAAAAACCACTTGTTTTTACCTTCCCTCTCCCCGGATCAGTACTCCCATAGGGAAAAAATACACTTGGATTTTATCTCCCAGTTCGCCATCGACATCCGCCTTGCAGACGGTTCCAGCAATTTTGTAGCCAGGGCATTGTCTCGCCCTGATGCCAGTCAGTTTCCACAAGTGGCATCGACGTTATCTCCCTCGCGAAATCCCTTTTTAATGATTCAGAACTTCGTCACATTCATACCAAACCCTCCAAAACCACGCGATAATCCCCTGATCCAGTCAGAATACTTAATTTCGTCCGAAATGTTCAGCGGTAAATCTCAACCGGTTGCCCATTTCGAACACCGTTTTCATGTCTTTACTCGCCTCCATTCCCCATCACATCCAAGCATACGTGCGTCAACAAAGCTAGTCACCTGGCACTACATTTGCCTGGGCATTCGTAAGGATGTTTGTAACTGGGCCAAACAGTGCTTGGAATGTCAGCGTGGCAAAATTCATCGCCACACAATTACTACCCCCGGAACGTTTCCTTTACCGGAAGGACGCTTCAAACACGTCCATCTTGATGTTGTTGGTCCTTGCCTCATTCCAGCGGTTATACACACCTTCTAACCGGTATGGTCCTTTTTCGTGTCCTTGAACAACAGGTCAACGGAAACCGTTGTACGCGGTTTTGTCGACTCGTGGACCTCGAATTTTGACGTTCCGGCTACAATCAACACTGACCGTGAATTTCAGTTCACTTCAGCTCTTTCATGTGACATCAGTCGTATTCTTAGATGCGTACACATGACTACACCGGTCCATCATCCATCATCAAACGGCTTAGTCGAAAGTTTCCACCGCCAACTATAAGCATCCTTGTTGACAATATCGGCAGGTGGTATGTGGTCTGATTGCTTCCTATCATTCTTATTAGCTTGCCATCCACTGTAAAGGAAGACTCTGAATGCTCTTCACCGGAGCTAGTTTATGGTTGTACATTACGTTTTCCTGGAGAACTTCTCTCTAATTCTCTGGTGCCCCTGAGTCTAGACGCGGCTTACGTCATGCGTCTAAGGAATCGCATATTCCGTGTTCACTCTTGACCTCCAGGGAAAACGCTGAGCCAAGAACAAACCCTCCTTGATCTCAGCACTTCCCTTTTGTTTTCATTCTCACCACCCCGTCTACGTCGCCTCTACTGTCACCGTGTGATGGTCATTCCAAGATGCTTGACCACAAAGACAGACATTTTGTCACCGACAAAATAAGATCACGTCACTCGGGGAGCCTTGACAGATTAAAGGTTGCTTACGTCAATCGCGTTGCCGTCTCGTCATTCGGACATTACATATGCAGGCGATTCTAGCCAATTTAATCTATATCCGACTAACGACTGAACACTTTTTCAGTCCACCCAACACATGTCTGACACCAGTGACGATACCCTTGTTCCTGCTTTCCAATCCAAGCATTGCACATTAAACATCTTTTCTGGACGGACTGTTAGATGGCCGGCCATTCAGAAGGCTTACCATCATTCACTCGCTGTCTGTTTCTTTAATCATCTAACGTTTTCTCTTTCTTAACGCTCTAGAGGATGTTATGTAGAGTTTGTAACGTTTTGCTCTCTTGTTAGACATTATTCTTCATACCTGTTACGTTCACTGTACACACTAGCCAATGTCAATTGCATGAATTAATACATACTTCTTCCTCGCGCGCCCTGACATCTGCTTGCACCTAGTCTTTGTTACCGGGAGTTGGCTGTGACAACAGTCGACTCAAATATGCTGGAAGAACTGAATTCCATGAAATTTCCTTGCTATTCGAGAGGAGGAGAGAGAAGAGCCGTGGCGACGTCTGCTGCAGATGTGGAAGACGCAGACACTGGCGAAGAGCTTGTCCGCGCGGCGAGAAAAGTCTTATGTTACTGAACGTTTTGCTGTCTGTTTTGTCGGGGAGGGGTGATCCGGTAATAGGGGCGGTTGATAAGACGGCAGTTCAGGCTGGGATAGAAATCAATGGTGGCTCGGAGTGCTGTTTGGTTGAAACCGGAGCTATGATTTCATTGGCTGGACCTAGGCCGAAAGAGACTGTTCAGCAGTGTGCGATAGTCGTCCGAACAGTCAGTGGGATTACACTCAGACTTACGTGCGTGGTGAAGTATGGTGTCGGAATTGATGATCACGTAGTCAAGCAACCGTCCATCATTTCCACCGACGCAAGCAACGTTATATTAGGAGCTGATTTTCTCGATCGCGCTGAGGCCATGACTGATTTGAAACATGGTAAACTCGTAATGAAATATGGAGTGGTTCCGTTATCGAGAAAACACAAACCCCAGCTTGGAAAAAGTTGAACGAATGCACCCGAAGCAATGTCAGCCTGTGACAATCGGTTGCTGAACGAAGTAATACGCAAATTTCAAAAGGTGTTCACCACGGATCAAGACCCATATGGCCATTGTGACTGGATCAAGCACGAAATCTCCATTGAACCAGAGCGGTTCCGACAATTTGGTCCCAGAAAAACTCCGGTCCACCTGCAGCCGGAAATCGAGGGACAAGTGAGAGACATACTGATGGAGGGAAAATCAATGAGGAGGCTGATAATCCGTTCAATTCTCCTGTTCTTTTGGTGACGAAGCTCAGTTGTAAATTTCGATTTTGTGTCGGCTTCAGAAGACTCAACGGGATTACAGTTAGTAAAGTCGTGGCAGTGCCAGCCGTGGAAGAAACATTCGAAAGCTACAGAACGCCAAGATACTTACACTGTTGGACTTGTGGTCCGGATATTAGCAGGTTCCGATCAAGCAATCAGTTTGAGTTAAGAAAGCGTTCACAGTGGGAGAAAAGCAATATCGCTTCGAACTTATGCCTCTCGGACTGTCAGGCGACCGCTTCACTTTCAGACGATTGATGCTAAAGATGTTAGATGGACTGAACAATGCTGCTGCCTATGGAAACAGTATCGTCCTCTACAGTGCGAATGAGACGGAACATACCGGACGCGTTTCATCTGTGCCGCAGAAGATTGAAAGGGCCGGCCTACGAATCAACAGTTCAAAGTCTCAACTGGTGAAGCGACCGGTAGCACTACGCTGTCACAAGGTCGGTCAGGATGGGGTGGTGATGATCAAAGCCATTCCGGTGTCAACATCGTGGAGGACGTTGCGACAGTTTCCTGGTCGCGTCGGGTCCCATATCTGCTTCATCAAAAACCTCCATGAACCCGCAAGCCCACTGTAAGAAATTCTTTAAAAAATTGTCCATTTCACTGGACATAAATGACCAGTCAAACGTCTGTCGAGATCCAACAATTGATAAAGATGGGGCAGCTGATCTTGAAATTACCAGTGGCTGGACAGAGTTTCGTTGTCACGACGGATGCGAGCAACTTGGGTATTGGAGCTGTACCGAAGCAGGAGGGTCGTGTTGTGGAATATGTCGGTCGGGTACTAACTCCTGCCAAACGAAATTACTCAACTACAGAGAATGAGTGTTTGGTGCTTGTGTGGGCATTGGAAAAATGGAGACCGTACTTGCTTTGCCGGCGTTCTCATATAAAGACTGAATACAATCCGTTGGAGTGGGTTGAATCGGCGAAGGATCACCGAGGGAAGCTGGTTTGTTAGGCGTTGCGATTACAGAAATACGACTTAACGATTCACCATGTAGACGAAAAAAGGGCTGTGTTCCCGATTTGCTTCCTAGAACGCAGCACATGAGTGGAGTTCACAAGGGTGAGATCAGGGTCAACAGTACTGAACTGGAGAACGATCTCGGGAAGTTACAGGCAGCGCAGAGGAGAGACACGACAATTCGAATGGTAAGTGGTCAATTTATTTTTGAAGAACAGTCAGCAGAAGACGAGGAAACTCCGGATGTGAGGGCTTTCCGAATGTGCTGGTCAGACCTGTGGTTGAATGGGGCCGGAATTTTAAGGCGCCGGCTGCGGTGTGGAATAAGCGTATCTGTTGTACCGACAGGGTTGATACAGAAAATTGTGAAGGAATATCATCAGTTGGCTTATACGAGATGTTATCAAACATATGAATTGCTGAAGCAAGGGGCATACCGGACAGAAATGAAGAAGGATGTTAAAAATTGTTTGCTGGAGTGCCAGCAATATCAGCTGCTAAAGAGCTACAACCACCCCTGTCGGTATCCCACACAACCAATTCTGGTCAGCGAGATTGAGGAATTATGGTTGCTGTAAGTGATGGATATCCTTCCAGCAACCGCCGCCGGAAATCAGTACATCACAGTCATCACTGGACATTTTACAAGATAGATCAAAGCAGCCGCTGTACCCCACCAGCATGCAGGCAGTGTGTGTAGGGCCGTGACGGAACACATCGTTGCAGACCGCGGAAAATCGCTAGGTATATTGACTGATCAAGGTCCCCGTTCAGAAAGTGAAGAGTTTCGGAATTTTTCGGAATGTTTGGGAATCGAGAAAATTCGTACAACGCCGTGCCATCCTAAAACGAATGGACTGACGGAAAGAAACAATCGTACAATCAAGGAGTAGTTTCCAGAGAAAGGAGGAAGGCGGGAGGAAACGCTGCAGTTGATTCCGTTGGTCCACCGCTGTCACCACATGAGACAACGAAGAAACCGCCGTTCGGGCTAATGTACGGGCGCTTGCCACGCCTGCCAGTCGATCATGAAATTGGCGTGTGAGGAGACCGAGGGGTGAGCACTCGTGGATTGACAGAGGTTTGGAGACTGGCCGACCAAGCCTTGGCGAACGCACAAGAAGTTTCCAAGAAGCAGTCGACGGCAAGGTTATCGGATCAAATTGGTATGTCTGAAATTGGTTCGAAGGCCAAATGTGGGGACCGGCGGAGTTCAGGTGCAACAGTACCACGATCTAGGAAATTCCTGGCAAAGTGCAGGGGACCGTATGTATAAGTGGACCGCCGTGGTCCTGCGTATCCACTTAAGAATGAGAAGAATAAACATCGAGTGCACGGAAGTCAGCTTTGGTAATGGTGATGCTCCGATCAGAAGATTATGCGCCCCAGGTGTATCAATATCACCGACGCCGTCACGCAGATCGTCCAAAAACGAAGGGAATCTGAACGGCTACAACCGCAGCTAGAACACTCTTTGAACTGGGGGGATGTGGTGGGGACAGGCGGTCGCGCCATACTACTCACATAGCCACTATTCAGTGGTGGGGCGACAACATGTATTTTGCCATCAAAGCAGCCCAAAGAAAAACATGGAAAGAAAACATCACACAAACACGACAGTGCGGTATGCTTTGGGATGGTTTCGAGTATGCAAAGGAGCTGAGCATTAGCGTCTATGGCGGCCGGGACCTTCTGGGACGATTGCCATGTGCAGACAAGTGTTGTTTTATCTTGTCCTGTTTGAACATTTAACCCGAGTTAGCTTCCTAAATAAACAACATTTGCGCCATCCTTGTTCTTGGCTCATAACTCTAGGATGTATTTCAGATAGAAAATGACCAAGTTTAGACCGCAAAAGACTTCGTGCACGAGGCGCTGAAAACCATGGGTGGCAACGGTCAGCCCAAATGGCATTCGCAAAAATTAGAAAAGACCAAATGGAGCAATTTTAGCAACCCTCGGTACATCATACTCCGCCAATGGAATCTGGTGACAAGCGCGGACCAAATCAGTTTTGCTGAGGATATTGTTGTCTGCGAGGTAGGCCGTAGGTGCCTGCATGTGTAGAATGGGATTCTTACCCGGGACAGTTACTCTAGTGCGACTGCAGCAGTCACCGCAAAGACGCCAGTCCCCTGATATTTTGGAAGCCAAATGCAGAGGTGATGCCCAAGAACTATTAAAAGGGCGAATGATCCCGGGCTCGAGTATGCGTTCGAAATCTGCCCTAATGACTTTAAGCTTCTCAGGGGCGAACCTGCGGGATCCAGCCGGTGCGGACGGGCCTTTGGTTTTTAAGTTGTGTGTGACGTTGGAAGTCGCAGCAGGCACGGCATTCAATGCTCGGACTAGTAGTGGGAACTGTTGAAAAGTTTTATCAGAAGACGGTGGGGCAGTCGGTGTCGCGTTAATAGGACTGATGGCTCCGACGGTCGTGAGATCGCCATTAATGTTCAGCTGTGCAATGGTATCGATTCATTTCTGGCGTCGCGTATCGACTAAAAGATCGAAGTGCCAGAGGAAGTAGATATCGACGATGGCAAAATGGGCGGCAGCAACGACGGAAATCCAACAAAAGTATTGCCGGAAAGTGAAGCCCAGCATTAGCGAACGCTGACAAAATGTCTGAATAACGGTGCCATTGGCGACATGGAGGTATGCAGCGTCTGATTGTTTCGCCTTAGAGGTGACCTGTTGAACTACGCTAACCTGCATTCCTGTGCCCACCGGAACTGCCGTCCCTGTAGAGTGATCCAAAACAAACCTAGGGTGACTGCGGGTAGATGCGCTGACTTTATTTTTCGCCACCACGCATCGGCGGTCCGAGTTCTTTGATGCGAAGAGTGAAAGGTGCAAGTGATTGTATATTAAATGGCTTTGACGTCACTTCGCTCGTGGTACCAGCAGAACTGCTTACGGGGCTGTGAGTTACATCGATATGGCGACCTACTGGTATGATGCCGCCGTGAAGACGACTTTTCTCAACGGACGACTGCCTTATTGCCCAAATCTGCGTAAAACAGCTACTTCCGCCCATAGGGCCTCGACCTCTGCAAGGTCGGCTGGACTTTCCTCTGCTGAGATCGTAGGAATGGCACTCACCTTGGAATTATTGGAATTGTGTAAAAATGGCTGGCAACGCTCGACCACTTGGTTGGCGATTTTGGCAGCTTCTGACAGCTGTTTCGAGTGGGCTACGGACACAAAAGCCTGGACTGTCTCCGGCGACCTCTGCACAAATAGATCTCACGAAAGTGACCCGTCCATATAGGAGCCACCATGTAATTTAGGCATCTCACGAAGCAACGTAAAGGGGCGCTTGTCGCCCAGCCATAGTCCACTTAAAAGCTGCCGTGAACAGGTCTTTTCTGTTGGGGCTGATCGTCTGATTACGGCCTTCTTCAAGGCGTCGAAACGATGTTTCGCAGACTGAATAAGGAGGACGTCACACAGTTGCATTGTGACTCCCCCCGGAAGCCTTGACACTAAGTGAATGAACTTCGCCTGGTCAGGCGAAATTCGGTTGTTGACAAACTCGACCTAAAGATGGACAAAAACACATTAGCGAGTCCATCTCCAAGAAAAGATGAACTGCCAAAATAACCAGAGTATGCAACTCCAAAGGTTTATTATCTTCATCAAAGGTGGTAACCGCTAGATAGCTTGTAATATTCAAGATATAATAAATAACACATACGAAAATTGGGTCAGAACTACTACGTAACAAAAATACAATAAGACCGGTTAAAATACCAGAACGCCGTATAAAAATTTTACATCGGGGAACTGAGTCATCAAATGGCGTGAGACGAAAATGAGGGGAAAACACGCCGGATCACCGAATAAAAATAGCAACCAAGATTCCAACGAAGGTACTATTCACCAGCTTTTCTGAGAAGTCTTCAACGCTGTCCCCCTCCAAATTCGATGAGTTACTCAGTGGCAATAATTCAGAAGGCAACGGACAGCGCAGCATTCTACATACTTCCACAACCGAGGAACAAAAAAACGTGCATTCACCAAGTTTCCCGCGCGTAACGCGGAAGTGAAAGGTGGATATGCTCTACTTTAGTGGAAATAAGGCACAAAACAGGACTAAACAAATTTGTGTTATCGGGATGTGTTAAGTAGTCACCACGAAAGCACTTGCTCGATCCGCTGCATTAGGAATTTCTAACAATGGCTCCATAAAACAGCGCGCATTGCCATCCTTCAAACCGTGCAGCCAATAGGCGAAAAATTAAATTGTCCGTGCATATAAACTTTCAGACGTGCTCTCAAAAAGCGGACTTCAAGAACGGCACATAGACTGCCAGTTACAACACAAAGAATTCTAGTCAGGCGCCCTTCAGAGCCGGTGACGTATGCACACGCGGTGATGTAGTGCCCGTAGCTCCAAAGGAGCGTCATCAAAAACACTCGACAGAACAGGCCGAGTCCAACCCCGCCATCCCCCTCAATTCTAGGCCTTTTTTCCCAAAGTCTTCCCCGCACCTTCCTCTTTTTTCACGAAACCTAATGAGAAAGTTGCTCTTAAGTACACTTGTACGAACTGGTTGAGTTTGTTCAATAAAGTACCGGAAATCAAACAGTTCATCACACCTAATCACATATGTTTGCTTTTACAGAGAAATGGGTGACATGAGTAACAGACAACTGAGCGTCCCCGGGTATTCAGTTCACCAAACTGACTCCGTCCGCGGGAGAATGGGGGTTCTGCCACTTTTTCCCGCCAAAATCTCCCAACACTCACAGTTATCAGTGGATTTCAGTCAGCCGATAAGTGTACCACTCTACGGCTTCCGCTAGCATTGCGCGGCCAAGACTAACTCCTAGTGGGGTTATTTATCATTCTCCATTATCCGAAATCTCAGATGACGACATTCCTCTCGTAAACCTGGACAATCTCCTGGGACTACAACACTTTACTCATCTGTTTATTGTGGGTGACTTTATTGCACACGACATAAACTGGGCATTGGAACGGTGAAAGCGGATTCTCGACTTCCTTATCGACACTGATACGACGAAAAGCGTGGACACAGCATGTCTTCGCTCCGACGCGGCATTGTGCTAGTAAGATTCTGTTATAACTAAATCCTACTTAACACGAACGGGAATATCTAATACGAACATTGACGAACATATAACGCGAGTTTTTCGAGAGAAATCAGGATGAGGATAATAATGATAATAATAATAATAATAATAATAATAATAATAAAGATAATAATAATAATAATAATGGTATATTTCTCAACACATCTGTGGGAGAAAACACGCTCAGATGAGCGTGATCAGTACACACATTTTAACATGTAACCCGTAACGTACACATAATTGGTAATTGTACAATACACAAATAATGGGAATAAATTCACAAAACGGACATAATAATACAAGAAAATTCTGGTTCATAAAGAATCATTCCACCCACTTGCTACCAAAACGATAGTTCTCAAAATTTTCAATGTTCGATAAAAAATGCTGAGTAGTTACATTAGTTTTTACTTCACAAGTTTAACGTTGGTCTTATGTTCAAGGTCATGCCAGAGGACGCTTACTCCCGGTATCAGATAATCTTTGTGCTATTGTGGCCTAGTTGTTTATATCATGATTGCAATTTGCTCTCTGTTTGAATGCGTATCTTTCAGTCAATGTGCAATTTGTGGTGATGATAAAGCTGTAACACGGTTTTCTTTAAAGAAACTACCGCGCTTCTGTTCTTGCCATCCATATCAGCGGTCGTAACTGGTGAATTATGTTAATGAAGGACCACGCCCATCCGATCCCTGCGGCCCAGGATATCTGGGAGGAGCGAAATAGGCTGCTTTGTGTACACACGTTCACATATCTGAAAACCGCAGAAAAAGCAGCTCATACAAATCAGGAAGAGTTGCAGAACATGGTTAGCCAACTTCCCTTTCCTTACGTGAGACAGCGTATATCCTGCAGAAGGTCGCTTCTGCTGAGCATAGAAGTTGTCGCATTTATACTTATATATACATATAAGTATATATATTTTCTCTCTTTATCTCACCTTCTTTTCTTTATGTAATGGGATACATCCACCTCCCCCAATGCCCTCGGGCTACTTCACTGTACTCAATCTCTAATCGGTCAACAACGAACGTAACTAGTGTTTGTTGATTCGCACCTAACACGAATATACTAAGAACTTCTGTCTCAGTGTCAGGAACTAGTTAAGCTGTGCATGAGCTTTTGGGGCCAAGCATGAAACTGGATCACAGACTGTATGTGTGCAAACCTATATGAATGCAGACGTATATTTGTTGGCTTGCAGAGGATATGTCACTAGTAGTGGACACATAGTATCAGATGTATGCGTCAGTACGTACAAATAAGCATTGACGAGTATGGACGTTGGGACGTATGTTATAACAAGTATGGGTGGACAATGATGGGTATGGTTGTATATATTCAGTTCACATGTTGAAACGTTCTCGTGTGTGTGTGTGTGAGTGATTATCTGGAACCCAACAGTCTATAAAGAGGACGTGGACAGTTTTTGAGCAAACTAAGTTGACAGCCCCCGGGCTCTTACAGATAGGATCGTCCCTCGGAAACAAGTCGGAGGAAGGGGTCAGTAGCCATAGGTTCGCTCCAGAGTTGAGAGAGCTTTCCAACGCAAGTATGTGGCTGGAAGGCACATATTCAGCAAAAGGGGTTTGAAAACTTCATGATATATATATAAAGCTCGAGATGAAGTCATTAAAGTAGTAAGGAATGCTCGTCTCGTCTATGAGCTCAACCTAGCACGTGACAGTAAGACGAACCCCAAGAGGCTTTAAGGAAATGCTCACTCCGGACCCTCTCTAAGAAAGGAAATGTGGATCAGACGTTCCTATAAAGGAGAGAATATAACGGCAGACAAGAGCATAGCGGACGCATTCATGAAACTGTTTCAAAGTGTTTATCGCTCAGACAATGGAGCAACCGGGCCTCACACTAAAACTGTGGGCGTGGCCATGGTGGATAAGGATATTGCGCCCCGTAAGGTTGGGCGAGCGATATTTCTGCCAAACCGTACAACGTCCGCAGGACCCGACCACATCCACCCGACTATCCTGAAATCTCTGGCCAAATTGCCAGCGTCCCCTTTTGTCCAGCCGTTAAATCTCACATTAAAAACAGGGGTAGTTGTGAGGGACTAAAAACAAGCCACTATAATTCCCATTTTCAAAGATGGTAACCGGTCAGAGGTCGGAAACTATGGAATAATTGGCCTGGCTAGTGTCGTCAGCAAAGTCCCTCAACGCATATTACGAGGGAAATTTTCAAAACGCCCCAACATGGCCTTCTAAAAGGTAGATCTTGTCTCACCTATCTGCTGACGTTCCTAGACACTACCACGGAGAGGCTGGATAGAGGTCAGGTGGTCGAGGTTTGCTATCTAGATTTCCAGAGAGCCTTCGACTCTGCTATCCACAGGTTCTTGGAATAGAAGCTACAAGAAGCTGGAATTTCCTCTAGAATCCTTAGGTGGATGCAGAGGTTCTCGGTTCGAAGGTCGTGCAGGGTGAGAGTAAGAGGAGTACTGTCGTACAAGGGTTCTCCGTAAAGTAGAGTACCCCATGGGTCAATCCTCGCTCCTGTGCTCTCCCTGGTATACACAAACCACTCGACCAGCAACCTGGACACCACTTGTTGCCTGTTAGCAGATGATACAATTCCGGTATGGTATGCATTGGATTTGGACGCCATCCAGGTTGACATTCTGAAGATGAGATTTGCCGCTTAATGTCCTCAGAAGTCATGTCCTCGCTAATGCTCATCAGTCGACCCCCAGGTATACAAAAAGCACGCGAACGCACAGTCGAATTAGCAACTAAGCAGCAAACGAGAGTCTCAGGTATCCAAACCACCAGCACGTTTGTTCCATTTGCCCAGTGTGCCGCAGCCGCGAGAAAACACGGCGAGTACTAGACTGAATGGAGTCCCTGATCGCTATCCTGTGTTCACCTGTGTTCATCTTACTCTACTCGGTCATAGTTCGCTCCCATTTGGAATATTGTGCTCAGGCTTGATCACCGTGCCTCAAAAAGAACCTAACTGTCCTCGACAAAATACAAAAGCTCGCCACCAGTATGGTGTGTGGTATGAATGGTCCAAATTACCAAGACCGACTAGGCTCGTTAAACTTATTCTCGTTCGAAAGCCGGCAGGTAAGAAGAGACCTTATTGAGGTGTACATGATTACTCACTACACCGGCACGAATCTCCTGGCATGTCTGCGCGTGGTACGTCAGGATAAAGATTTTAGAGGACATGGGTTCACGATCAAGAAAACAAGACCACTGTTGGTTGTTTGATCCTCATTTTTTAATAACCGTGTAGCCAATACGAGGAACAACTCGTTTGCCAAGATCGTGGAGGCCTCCAGCTTAGACATATTCAAAACGGGGCTGGACGAATGTTGGAACGGCCTTTTTTCCCATGTTGCACTTATCGAAAAATGAGTTGATCTCGCTGATCAAGACACCAGGATTTATTATTATTTTTCTGCAATCGCTACTCTCAGGCCAGCACAGAACGCATTCTCATCGACAGAAAATGCAGTCTGGTCAATCTCCGGATTATATTAGTCAAGCCTCAGGACGTCAAAAGGCGCAGGCGTCCATAAAGTTGTGGATTAGAAGTTGAAAACTGAAATGTAGTAGAGGCAACAGTTCTGTAGGCTTATACTCCAGTTGATGTTTTCTACCTCTGTTGTAGAGAGGTCGCGACAGGATACTTCACGTTGAAATCAGAAAACCTGAAGTCGAAACGTTGAAGACGCTGGGCTTATCGATGCAAGAATCTAGACATTCTGGCTCCTTACCGTCATCTGTCGGGTGAAGTGAGTGGAAATAAACCTCCCCCCGATTAGCTGCCAAAACCGCCGGAAATTCAAATGTAACGTGACGAATTTTTGAAGGAAAAGGAAAGCGACCATGTTACCAAAACTTATCTGAGTGAAAGCGCCATTTCTCCGATTGAAGGCTCCAAAAACTCTCAGATTACTTTCGACGTACGGAATTCATCTCGAGGCACTGCTGCCACTGACAAACCATCCACTGCAGCAACACAGCAGTACCTCGCGGCGCCATAGAGACTCATCGGACAGCACGTTTGGCAAGTTCTATTCATCCTGTTCTTACCATTATTTTCCTAAACTTTATAAGCCCTGCAAGTCAGTTAGTGAGCTAGCATGGGACGTGTCATTCGTCCGACTGCCGACCTCCGCGGACCTTGTTCGAAAGTAGTAAGGCCTCGCAACAAAGCCATGGCCGGTGACTTCCGTAACTACCGGGTTCACTGCAAGTGCGACATCGAATTCCCCACAGACTTGTACTTAAGGCTCCGATATTCACCCACCCGCCCCACAGACACCATTGTGTGACATGCCGACTGAGCGTCCGTGAGGGCAGCATCACTCAAGATACAGAAAGAACAAGCTAGTTAATCAGTTCCCCAATCTATACAATATGCACTCCCGATTCGCCAACTCCAGGCAACCTCAGTCGGGTTACACAACCAAAGTCCGCCGTCTCCTGTACCAGTTAGTAAACCAGCTTCAACAGGCCGCACTAAGCGGAAGCGCGGTAAAATTATTGTCAATGTGTTTCATCAAGCTGCTGCTTACAGGTCGCCCGTCGGCACGAACCAAGAAAGCTCTAAGCCGTTAGTCGAAAGTCATATTCACACAGCCGTCCTTCAGCTCAGAACACGGGGCACAAATACATCCAGGCGTAGTCACTGCCCCGAGTTCGCCAGACATAATCTCCTTATGTATAACGCTGCAGAAGTCGAAAGCACGTTGCTCAACCGGAAAGAAGCTGATGATCAGTTGCAGTGGAGGTCCCTTTGCCATCTACTTAAGCTGGGTGTGGAAGATAAACCCACGCCATGCAGGCTTCGTAAGTCCTACCAAGACAGACGCCTTCGGCCAATCCGTGTCACTCTCGGCCAGATAGAAGACGCCGAGGATGTTCTGTTGACAGCATCCTCCCTGCCTAGACTCGATGGCTCTTGCCTAAAGGCGGAACCTGACTTCCCTTGGGCGATCGGGGAGACTCGATAAACAGTATATCGAAACCCCCAGAGTTCCCAGTGTGACCGAACGTTTAGC
>LUCH01008407.1:0-14356 GCA_013368495.1 Paragonimus heterotremus | reverse complement strand
AGGTAATTCACTGTATACCCCACCCGAGCTGTCGTATGGGAATACAGCGCCGACAGTATGTTGGCATACTTAGTCGGTACACCTCTGCTTTTAAGTGACTTTAAAAGTGTAGACCGATCCACCGAATCGTACGCACCTTCATAGCCAAAGAATACGGCGATTGTTGGCCGGCAATACACATGACGCTGCTCCTGAATTTGACGGAGGGTGAAAACGTTATCTACACAACCCCCCTTGGTGCCACCCTGCCTGTTCTTCCCTAATGTTCACCTCGAGAACTGCAGTGAGTCGACGAATTATAATGGATACCAGAACCCTTTAAATGACGGGTCAAACTAATCTCCCTATAGTTTTCGCAAGAGCCCCGGGCTCCTTTCTTAAGTGATGGGAACTATTATGGAGTGACCCCAGCATGGAGGAATGGTGTCTGTCGTCCACACAAATTGAACCAGCTGAGTTAAGGCCTCCACTAACAACTCTCCACTCTCTTTGAAAAGTACCGGCACGATATCATCTGGACCAGCAGCCCTATTACGATTGAGAGCCGAGATGCAAATGCGAACCCCAGTCCCAGTGGGTGGTTCCAAATCTACCGACCAGGTTGCTACGTCGCAAGCTTATGGCGGCAACACGATAAAAGCAGGAGGCAGCTAAACTGACGCTCAAAGTATTTCGCCCAACACTCTAACCTTCTGTGCCTATTATAGATGTGTGTCGTCTACCTCGCTGATAGGTTCACCGGCAGACGGTCGCCTGGGGCCAGTGGCACGGATCGGCTTAAAGAGTTTGCCGGTGTTCCCTGAGGCAAAAGCGGTTTCCATTCCCTTAAAGTTTCTCACTAACTAAACCTCACGATCAGCCTTTGGACTATATTTCCGTTTCCTATGGATACCACATCTAGAATTGTTATATGTGTAGTGAGATCACCTTTGACGTCCCCGAAATCCTAAACTCCCTGCGAGATGAATTGCCTTGCCAGTACCAACGAGCCGGTTCACATCACCTTGTGAATGTGATTTTCCTACAAACCACTAGCATCAAATTCAGTGTGTTGGCGTAGGTATTGCAGTTTTAATCGTAGCTGCATATGTCGTTTAGTTTGAAGAGCAATACACACAGCTTTGTTCAATGGAAGAACAAACGGTGACACCAAAAATAAGCAACAGATATGCAAAAAGGTGAATATGAAAGCAGGCTGTCTGTCAGCTGTGAAACGTTGCGTAGTTAGCAACATTGAACAGTTGACAAGTCTTCTCACGAGAATAATAAACGTTAATGGACCAGTCATCAAATGGAAAGTTATTTGCGCCGCACATAACAAACGGATTTAGAATCTTTAAAAAATACACGAAAAATAATAAGAAAATAGGTGAACGGTCAGTTTCATAAAATCAAAAAGCTCTTAAGGGCACAAAAGTGCTATCACAGTCAAGGCTCACGCATCAAGACGGGAAAATTTCCTTAATGATGAAAAAACTGTTGGAGGTGGCAACAGTTAACGACAGGTTTCCCGCATCAATGTGTCGTAGGTTTTTAGGGAACCTAGAATAACCAGTGGACATAAACCCGTGACTGCGTTGGAAGGCGGCCCCAGTCAAAGAATAGCGTGACTTGAAGAAGGAAATAGAATACCGTGAAAAAAGACGATCACATGTGATTGAGAAACAGAGTTCACATCACAGCCCAAAGTGTGGAGGACAGACTGGATGGCGGCATTATGAGAGTCGTTCTCGTATCTCGCGATCTTGTCTGTCCATACAAATTGGCTTCCATAATCATCCACTATACTGACGTGAAGCACCACAGCAGCGCCGTCACGAACCACGATCACGTCGGGTTTGATGAACGAGCTCGCTGTTGGTACCCGCAGCTCCTCGGAGACTGTACAGCTCAAATTTCGCAGTCGTTCCGCCAGGTCTTTGGCCATACGGTTGTGTCGGGCACAACGCACGTCATGGGTGATCCAGCATGCTTGTAGTATATGAGCAAGGTTTTCCAGTTGACTGCAGTTTACACGGCAGAGAAGTGAGTGGTCACTTCGGTCACCTCGCGAATTTCGGACTTTAGTCGGCAACAGATTACATCGGAGCTGGATGGCATGAATAAAGATTCTGGGGGAGATGCCATCTGAGTTAAACAGCCAACGATTAGAGAGCGGAGATCGTGACACTTCCTGGGGATCATGGCCTTCAAGCGAATGGTGGAGTTTATCCCTCCATGCCGCATGGGCTTTCTCCTTGCTTGTCACCACTACACCCTGAACGCGTATTGGACTGTTCACTTCCCTCAAGATAGAGCCAAACGGATAATATTTGATGACATTCCGCAGAACCGGACATTGACTGGAGAGAAGTCTCTCTACTCGGAATTTGCGCGAGATGGGAATAGTGGTAGACAAATTTGGGATGCCCGGACCGCCCAAACGAATTGAGGTATAGATATAGCTGATTGGTGTGACTTTAGGAAGTCGGAGCCACTGTAGAACAAACTGGTGAGTCGTACAGTCCATGGCTTTGAACGTGTTACGGCGGATTTGGCTGAACACTAATGAGTGATTTATCCTCGAGATCAGGTGCTGTCTCAGGAGTTCAAGACGTTGGTGTGGCCTCAAGAGCGCTTTGGTAGTTTCATCCAACATCGTACGAAGTTGCAGATGGTAATTACTGAATGCTTCGCCTTTCCAGGTGATCGAGATACCTAGATAGATCGCCGTGTTAGAGGCGTTCAGTGAATGGATAATGTCCGGGCCGAAGTGGATAGACTCCTCAGAGGTGGCAGTTGCGTTATGTTCATGGTCACCGCGGATGACAATTAGTTTAGTCTTCTGTGTGTTGATTTTCAGTCCGGATAAATCCGGGGCACTAGCGGCGGCTGCAAGCTTCTCGGAGAGACGTGTAGCATTCCCAGCTAGGAGGATCAGATCGTCGGCGTAGGCGGAACCGCTAACTAACGTGTCGTGGAGCTGTTAGCCAAGCTCCGACCGAGATAGTGCGAACACCTCGTCCATTGCCATAATGAACAGAAGCGGGGACAATGGGTCACCCTGGAGAACACCACGCTGGAACCGGAGAACGGGGCCATTGAGCGTGGCGGAAGCATTCCTGTAGTAGTCGGCAATGTAATGCGCCAGAGGTGGAGGAGCACCGAAGGTTCGGGCCGATCAGATAATCGAGTCTTGTGCGGTTGAATCGAACGCTTTGGACACATCGATAAAAGCCGCACACAGACTAGAAGACGTGGTACATGAGTTCCGAAGCATCGCATGAAGCAGGGAGATCGCCCCAAGGCAACCGTCGCGGTGTAAGAATGCAAACTGGAGGGTTGGCAGCTGCAAGCGTGAATTCCAACGATCGGCCAATACCTTGTGAAAACAACGTATCAACATTGAAGATACGGCGATGGGTCTGAGCTCGGTGAGAGATGAAGGATTGTTTACTTTGGGTACGAGCGTGATGCGGGAGCGGCACAACTGGATTGGGCAACCTTGGGTTAGCAGGAACAGGTTGAAGTATCCGGCCAAGGCGTCAGCCTTCATACGCTTCAAATATTTGGGCAACAATTTGTCCAAACTTGGAGCGGTATTTCCCATATGCTTCAAAGTGCATGACACTTCTTCTCCCGTAATCGGGCCAACCAGAGACCAGTCCGGAGGCAGAATCGCGCGAGATGGTCGGTGATCAGCGTGTGCATGAGCCGATGGTACCTCGGATCAGTATTCGTTGGAATTATCTGAGAGGGCGCGGTTCATCATATAGGCAGTTCTCCAATTGCCAGAAAAAACTGCAAACGCAGCGTCTTTCTTACGTTGGTGGTACAGCGTTTGGGTCGCTGCATAGTTAGCCTTCCGTATCTATTCCAAAATCAGGTGGGTTCCGACGTAAACACGACCACATCGTCGAGTGACAAAACGCCAGGTGTACAGGAAGGCTAGTGAAGCGTGCATGTTCAGCAGCGATTTAGCTTGTGCCACTGTGAAGATACCTGCCTGAAGACCACGGGCAATAGCTAGTGGCTCATCACTGTGAAGGAAGGCTTCGCTATTGGACTCCAGTTGGGTAACCACTGTTTGTATCAAACAGGTAAACTACTCAGAGTGAACAGCGGCTTGGGACCCAATATCCGATGTCTTGTTAATCTGTGAGACGGTGGTTGGATTGCCAGCGGGAACAGTATTCCTCTGCCAATTCAGCGCATACAGACGAGTCCGAGCGCTCTCCAATGTACGACCTGGAAAATGTGACAGGAGCCGATGATGAAGTTCGCGTCGAATAGGACACAACAGAGCTAGTGCATCGGCACATCTGATAAGAGAAGCCGATTCTTGCTGAGACCAACTGAATCCGGCAGTTTTCATGGTCATGAGCTTTTCATGGTCGCGTTCGACAGGATGTGCATGCCTTCTTTGTTGACTGAGATTGATTTTTGGGGAAAGCTGCGGTCACAGTTGGCACAGTCAAAGATTGTGGCAGGCTGGATGTCCACTTCCCGTTCTGGACCATTCCTGCGTCGATGCATACGAGTATGCGCCGACAAGCCAGCATTCGATTAACAAATCTGGCCACATTCTGAACAGCTGTACTCCGCTCGCCTATCCCGTGTACTGGTATTTGCCTGCACGGAGGTGTTGGCGGTAGTTTCATTGTCTTCAGCGATTGTAACCAGAACGACCAAAACCAGGTATAGTGGTTGGCCCTACCTGGAGTTGCCGAACTCTTAGCTAGTCAAGGTTAGCACCGAGACCACCCAGCCGGCACCACAGGGCGGAACAAATCTGCGCCATCTCTAATACCACAGGCTACATTAAATAGGGTTACAATGTTTTAGCTATTACCGTTGGGAGCGCCGCTCAATCAGTCTGACGATTGTTTGAATTCTGAAGGTCGACTGGAATTCCCGTCGACATCCGTCCTCTCTGGTGGCTGCAGTGGGTTGTGCTCAAGGTTATCTGGCGTGTAGCGACCGTAATGAACGATACTTTTGATAATCGCATTCACCGGTACATTTTTGTTGATCTTGACTTCTTACCTGCTGTTGTTCAAGTCAGGCTATTCCGGTTGTAATATCCTTCTCGGGGCTACAATCACAACTCGCTCCGTGCCTCGCTGGCTTGACCTGCTTTTGTAGTGACCAATGATCGTGTGGCTTCTCTGAGGATTTCGGCTGCAACCGTCTTTTCTAGCTTGTCTGTTCTGTACGTATGATTCTGTGTACGCCCGCAACAGAAGGCCTGAACTCAGTGCCACTTTCTTCACTCGTGCAACTAATTGCACGCAGTGAATACTTGCCCTTTTCTTGGCGACCCATCTATTATTTCACTCTTCAAGGACGTTTAACCCGAACCTGTTCGAACGTTGTTTAACACACTGGAAGGTTCCACGCACTTTTCGCTTGGTGTGCGTTTGAGCGCCGCCGAGTGGGTCGTAGCCCATCTCGCGCCTCTCTTCTTTTTCTTCTTGGTTGCTGTCGTTGGTCCCAGACCAGACTAGAGCTACCCTGCTGACACACGTTAGGGATAAATTAGGGATGAATTACGGCAAATTAGAGATGAATTACGCTCGGCATTTGATTGGTGTGATATTTAAGGATGAATTACATCAATCTTGGGATGAATTACGTCCGCATTTTTATGGCCAATGAGAAGTCGACGTAAATGGAGGTTGAGAAAATGCGGATAGGAAGTTTTTGACATCATAAATTGCCCAAATAAATACGATTGTATAACTATCTCAAGGGAATTTTCTTACACATGGGAAACCGTCCATTGTACATATAGGTGTGTTTTGTTTAGCTGAATTGTTATACACAATGCGTTCAGTTTCGCCATCTTCAATTTCTATCTGGTTTCTGTTGTGAGATATCTGCGCTCGCTGCCATTTTGTTGTCATATTTAAAGATGTCTGACCATGAGCAGTCGCAAGACAAAGTGAGTTTGTATTGACTAATACATTTTACTCTCAGAGGCATATGGAATTACTAGTCAGTGGATCCACCATTTATCGTCGTGTTCGCCGTGCAATGAAACGTTTCCATGCCAGCATTTCCACCGCTGGACAAGAGTTTACCGAGTGTCATGCACCCGGTTTGACAGAAGGTGCTTGTAAACGCCTCCTTTGTATAACTGACAATGTTAGATGTTCCGAAACAAGCAGGAGATCAGTCTGAATTGTTATAACAAGCCTCCGATGATAAAAATACGGAGTATATGCTATCAAACAACCCTATCGACCGGCTTTGGGATTGAGCTGTTTCAAGTAATACTCTCAGAGTTCATGTCAGTCGACTGTTACAAATTCTGAGAAGACGACTGCCCGAACCGCCGTCAGATACAAGGACACTTATGGAAACTCCAAGGACGTCGTTGATACGTGGTGTGTATCCTGGCGAATATGCACATTTTGAACTGGTTGATGGCATTACACAAATGTTAGTAAATCTCCAGGTGCGTGACGTTGACAACATTGCAGTGTACCTGAATATTGATGGAGTATCACTGACTAACTCGGGAAGGTACATTTTGTGGCCTATCTTATGCCGATTATGCGAACCATTTGTGTCCCAGCCTTTCACTGTTGGCATCTTTGGTGGAAACGGTAAACCGGAGGACGTCACCTGTTACCCCCTTGAAGTAATCAATGAAATGCGTTACGTGTTATCTGCCAGCATACTGTTTGCTGGGGTCAACGTGAGCGTTAACTTGAAGGCTATCAGCCGCGGTAGACCAGCTCGTGCGCATGTTAAACGAATACGCATCCATGGTGCCTATTGCGGGTGTGATGAATGTAACCAGAAAGGATGGTGCTCCAGTGGCAAGATTACGTTAACTCTAAACTTCGCTTCTGCAAGAACCGATTCTACTGTCTGCGCCTCATTCCCAGCTATCTCCTCTCCGTTCACTTCTCTCCCTATTGATACGGTACGCTGCTTTCTCAAATACTACATGCATTCCGTGTGTTGAGGCGTGGTCCGTCGGTTGATTAGCAATTGGACCTCCGGGTCCCTTTCTCTGAACGCTCGAATAAGTTCCCAAATGATCAGTCGAATAAACACCAAAATGCTTCCAAGTCGAAGATGGCGGACTTGTGATTTTCCCCGCAAATGCCGTGGAATATTTGACCTTCGAATAGTGGAAGGCCACGGAATGCAGACAGTCCTTGCTTTATCTCGGCCCAGTTGTACTCAGAGGTATTCTGCGCGGTGAAAAAGTATAAAACTTTTGTGATTTTTCTTTAGTTATTTATATTTTTTGTCATCCCTCTTTCCACCACGCGTATCACGCCATCGCTGAGCAGCTGATCATTGTATTCATGTATAATTTTTCACGGTTGTATGGTCAACGTGAGACGGTGTACAATGTACTTTCACTAGTCCATCTTGCAGACGATGTTCCGAGCCACGGTGCCATCGACCGGCTTTCCGCTTTCTCATTTGAGTCTCTCATGTGCAAACTGAATCTATGATTCACTGTCCAACTGAATTTGTTAGACAAATTTATAGGCGATAGCCTGAACGCACGTCCATACTCTTTGCTGCAGGTGTTCCTATTTTGTATTCGGATATCGGCATGCCAGTGGATATCCCCACAGTTCGTAACTGCTTACATTTTTTGGAAGACAATGTGAGTGCCTGTGGTAAGATGTGGACTAGGGTGTGGCACACTCAACAACCACCCTACCAGCACATCCGCCCGTCACCCCATCAGTTTGGTGGGCTCATGGTGGGGTGACGGTGGGTTGGCGTTGGGGTACCCCACCATCAAGTCGGTTGGTGGAGGGTTAGGGGTGGTGGGGTCTGCACGCAGATCACTCCGTCACCACACCGTTTTATCCACTCGTCCATAACCTCGGCACATCTGCTGACAATGGCGTCGATTCGATACCCACAGGTGCCGCGCAGGCCACTGACCCTGAGATTGAGCATCCCCGTCAAAACAGCTAACTCAAAATCCAATCCGTATGTCTGACACGGTTAGAGGGAACAATCCTCAGCAACACTCTCCAGGGCACACCTCGCCCTGTGTCCGCAGTAAGCGTTCCGTCCACGAAACCAACTGCAACGCTTGCTCCATCTAACTCTAGGCATAATCGGCTCGGTAAGGAGCTTCGCAAGCCAGTATCTTAACAGCAGCAATGTCAACAACAACAAAAAGTTAATCTTCATGTCCTTGCAGTTATCTCATGACTTACCAGGTCCACAACCCAAACATCGTTAGTTTGGATCAGGTTTGTTCGTATGCTTTTCTTTTTCTTTCTTGAGTCTATCAGCTTCAGACAGGAGCACACGAAGAAGAAAGAAAAAACCGAAGGCAGTCACATCCAAAATTGCAAGATCTATAAAGTCGTCGGCTATGAAACTATTCAGTCGATCGGATACTTTACCACGGCGAGTTATGACTTTCCACCGGTCGTGCGGGTTTTTCGCGGTGTTTTCTCCTATTCAGACTATCCGAACTTGGTGCGTGGAGAGACAACTCCCAGTTACCCATCGTACAGCACCGGACAACCCTACCCCCTTTTCTCTCAAGAGTTCTTAGGGTTGGGCAGACCGTTGCAATAGAGGAGAAACGCACCGAAGACTAAATACCAAAATACTAACAGCGCAACGACCAGTTTTCCGACCGGCCATCCCCTGAACTTTGGCATTCTCTATCCCACGTCATTATTCATCTTGTGTATCACCCTGTAACTGTGATAGTCTAAAAAGAAATGATATGTATATTTTCCTCCCTCTCTCTCCGGAATAACAAAGGCTTCTGTAATACTTACTAGCTTTCTGTAGGAGAGCTATGTAGCGACTGTAATCAATGATATTTTTGATAGTCGCATTCACATGTGCTTTTGTTTTAGTCAAGCTATTCCATTTGTAATATCCGTCCCGGGGCTACAACACAACTCGCTCTGTGCCTCGCTAGCTTGACGTGCTTTCTCTGTACATTCTTTTTTCTACGGCCGATACATATACACGAGGGTCATCGCGCCGAGTCCTAGTTTCTCACTGTCGATCGGTTTTCGATGGTGACTGCAGACTGGGTATTATTCCGTTGGACCATTTCCAACACTGAGCGACTGCGCAGATGTCACTACCGGCACCAAACCTACGCCACCTGCTTTATCTCAATCCAGCTGGCGTCCATTCGCACGATTTGCCTGAGGATGCTCGCTGGTTTAGATATCGCGTACTGTTCTTAGGCGTTGTCATTAATCCACTTGTCTATTTCTGGCCTACGCAAGCTCATTACTTAGGGTTGTTCGCATTAACCAGTATTTGGATTCTCATGTTGAGTTCCAACACTTCTACCGCATATCCACTGAAACTTGACCTACGTAACTATGATAAGAAAAGTCGCCCTTCTGACAACGTTCCAATAAATTGCAAAACCTTTTGAAAACCAACAAACCGCCCAAAATATGGCATACGTCCAACGGTTTGTGAACCTACAGGTTCCTACACTGATTTGCACTGTCAGTCAAGTGTACGTGAAGAAACCAGTGTATTAATCTGAACAACCATTTTGTACATTCACGATGATGGACAGTAAATTAGCATGCATCTACAATGTTTCGTTCATTGTCACATTCAGTCCTACCCTGGCGGGTCATGCGGTAAATTAAAGAGCAATGCGGATGCGATGAACCAGTAAGATAATGGGAACCAAATGAATAACGCTTAGTGGTTGAGAGAAATTGGGTTCGTAGTTGACCTTTTGCGCAGTAAAACTATTTTGCGGCCAGCCCCCACTCTGCCCCCATAGGCTCCCTTTGGGGTTATTCCGTCAAACCCTATTTTTACCCACCGCCAGCCCCCGGAAGTCCCCTGGGGTCCCCTAAGGGACCATACGGGGTGTGTAACTGGGTTTAGAAGTAGGTAAAATGATGCTACCTATGTCGAGTCTCTCTCAGCACCCAACTGACACAATTCGACCTCGTCGTTGTGAAGTAAACCAAATAGCAAACCGACAAGGAGAAGTCCCACCTGCCCTATGCTCTGCGTACAACACACACGCATTCATTAGGCCTCAGTACGCATCATCACCGGTGTGGCTCGTGACTGTCCAGTTTTCTTGTGAAGCCTGCCACACCACGGTCATTTTTCATGCGAACACAAGTCACGGTCGACAACCATATGGTAACATCCTAAACATCCCCGTTAATAGTAACCAAACCATCCTGACACACTCCTACTCCATACTTAATGATTACCAGTGATATATACTTATCGACTACTATGTAATAGCTGTGCATGTCAAAATTGTTTGTAAACGATATATATAACTTAGCCTGTTTGCCTCATAAGATTACATATAAATATGTGCCTCCTTCTATCATAACAGACCACCTGACAATCTTCCGGTGTTGCTAAAGGTCTTTTCCATTCTACATAACGGCCGTACAAACCAAATAGACATCGGAATTCGGCTGTAGTCATATACTAGGAAAATTTGTAAATCGATCCCTTTTCGCGTTATACGATAATACTTGTTTGTTAGAGATATATATTTTACTAACTAACACAAAATTATAACTTCTATATAAAAGATTTGGTCAGAACATGTCAGATTCCATTATTCGTCAAACTTCACATGATCACTTTACTTCCTCCTGTTTATCACGTAATTCTGCTTTCCATTCTTGATTCCACGATCAACTCTAACGCGAGACAACATTCCATAACATCCGGAAAATCAAAACTCCGTTCTGGTTTGACAATTCGCGAGGTCTGTGGAATTTCGTCGATTTTGAGGAAATAACTGAGTCCAGACCAGAAGATCGTCCATTTCTCCGGAAAAATTGGACCCTCTTATCTTCCTTCATCATCACAAAAGTTTCTACACATTTTTCCCGAACCGTCTACGTCAAATGATGACGAAATTCTTCGACTGTTCATTTTGTCCATCCTCAGAAATATTTTTTCTGGCATGACCTTGAACACAAGGCCAACGTTAACCTTGTGGAGCGAAAATTGATGTAACTACTCAGCATTTTTTATTAAACATTGAAAATTTTGAGAACTATCGATTTGGAGGCAAGTGGGCCAAATGATTCTCCATAAACCAGAACTTTCTGATGTTATCATGTCCGTTTTATGAATTTATTCCCATTATTGGTGTGTTTTACAATTAACAATTGTGTGTACGTTATGGGTTTCACGTTAAAATGTGTGTACCGATCACGCTCATCTGAGCGTGTTTTCTCAGAGATGCGTTGAGTAAAATATCATTATTGTTGTTATTATTATACACGTAACGACTCGACGAATTCGGAAGTACGCAACTTCCTAGTTTAAACTGCTACAATCATCAATCTGTACACTTGTATCAACCTGTAGATTTCACCGGCCTGCCTGAGGTATGATGTGTAAAATAGTTCCAAACTCATAGTTACATATTGTACTTAGGCTATTAAGAAAGTTCGCATGGTGCCTGTTGTCCGATTGTTTGTCTACATGCCATGCGACTACGGCGCGAACCCAAACGCACATGTGTGTCACATACTTCCGCTTTAATCGCTCGTCGACGACCGGTCTCTAACCTTTCTAGCTAAATAACGTGTCGGTGCCATTTCTAGCGCAATAAGAGACCATCTGTATATTTCGTGCAATAAATATTCGGTTTCTTCTCTCAACGGCCTTTTGTATTTTGCGTCTGGTTAGTTCGTACCTGGGGAAAACGACTTAGTGCGCCGTCCACTAAACACTGAGCTCGACAGTTAACACTATCTGCACATTGGGTTAGTTTCATTTTAGGCTGGTGCAGTAATACAAGGAGGAGAGCCTGTGATCTTAGGTCTTTTGTGTATGTACTCAAGGCATCGTTAGTGTCATGATCAAAACCCACAAAGGGGTATCCCAAGCGTCCAAAGTTGCCTGCCACTACCCTCCTGGTAAGAAGCTTGTGCAATGACCAGCGATCATGTGGCTTCTCTAAAAATCCCGGCCGTAGCCGTACTTTTCCGCTTGTCTGTTTTTACGCAGGATTCTGTGTACGTCTGCAAAAGGAGGCCCGATAAGAACTCGGTGCCACTTTTCTCAGTCGTGCAGCTAACTGCACGCAACGAACGTCGGTCCCTTTCTTAACGACTCATCTACTGCTCCATTCTCCAAGGTCGTTTCACTCGAACCTTTTGAGTGTTGTTTAGCGCACTCGAAGGTTCCACACACTTTTCGCCTGCTGTGCGTTCGAACGCCATCGAGTGGGACGTAGCCCATCTCGTGCTTCCTTTCCCTCTTCTCTTCACTGCCGCCGTTGGTCCCAGACTAGGTTAGGGCTAATTAATTAGTATATTTCCAAACAGTGCTGGAAATGTACGGTTTCTTTCCAAACCTAACTGTGTTCTATAATTCGATGCCTGTCGTGACTACGTTTCGACTGCTCTTCAGGGAAGGCATTTTAAATGGTTAGTGAACCGGGGTCTAGCCCATACCCACCTGTCCACTACATTAAACGAGAGTTACCGCGCATCATCTCTGTCTTCTTCATTCGTGTAGATTTTTGGGCTGGCAAATTGATTGGACGGTAAGACATTTCAGCTCCGCGTATCAGCTGATCTATGGTTGCCCAACTTTCGTCGCCCTAAGTATCGTATGCATCTATTTGTCGGTCGACTTTCGGATCTCACCTCTGGCGCTGTCTCACACTCGTGGTTGTCTCTTCAATCCAGCAAACCTTGACTTCACTGTGAGTCGTTCCTATTTTAACGATATGTAGTCCGTTTAATATTCATGCTTAGCTTTTGTGATTATCCGTTACAGTTAAAACTCCACTTTGGTAATAATAATAATAATAATAAATATTCCTAAACGCATTTGTGAGAAACACGCTCGGATGTGCGCTATCATGACAGATAATCACACGCGGTACAGAGCAACAAATGGATATATAACAAGACGAATATGAAATCTGCTGACGAATGAAGACATAGTCAGAGGGAAAGTAGTCACAGTTTACACTGTTCGATTTACACATAAGGAAAGAAGACAGTTCGTCTGTTTCACAGATTTAGTCCAAAAAATGAGTTGTTACATCAACTTATCTTTTACAATGTTAGGCAAAGAAGAAATTTGAAATATTTCAAGGTCACGCCGGGAAATACGTGCAACCTCATCTTCGGGGTACTTCGCCGTTATTTGACGAAACTTCGATCTGAAAATGTTGAAGTAATTCAGTTTGGACGAGGAAGGACGGGAAGTTCCCAAATCCGGTGAAGAATCAAGCAGAATTCAACGCGGGACCCCTCTCGATTGATCGAAAACGACAAAAAGTTGGAAATCTCGCTAATCGCATGGCTGATGTTGGGTTTTGAGCCCACATTCATCGCGAAAATTTTCCTTGCATCATGGATGCTCGTGTGAATAAGAAAAAAGCGCAATGTCATGTGTTAAATGGGAAAACGTGAAGTAATCACATGTAATATGAAAATTAATGTGAATGTTATAAATTTTGATGAAATTTTTACACGATGTTATTATTTTTGTTTTTTTCCAGTAAAGTATATAATATGGGCAAATAATTCTGACGGCATTCTGCGATAACTTGTTAATCGGTAGTTAATTACAGACAGAATATCACGGGATAATAGAAATTCCGTCCTATGTTTCGACGTCAGTTTGTTTCATACGGATACTGTTTAGGCTTGAATATAAATTTCATAGCCCACAACAGCTACTGGTGGTTAGTGTGGGGGGTTTCGAGGTAGGAGAACAACACACGACATGAAATCAGGTTTCACTGGGATTATTATGTATATTGAAGCCGAACGTTCGAGGTAGAGGAGATAACGCACGATGTGAATTGGGGTTTTGATGTGATTATGTAAGGCAAACAAGGGAGTGTTTTGCCCACCGTTTTCCGTGGAGAGGCTTTGTATGCCGGCCAAGTAAACCGTCAGTACAGGCTACCGTTACATATAGCCCAATGGCCTACCAGGAGGAACAGGTTATTACAAATGGGCATATATATAATATGTGGGAAAATGCATAAGTGAGATATAACACCTTTATCATGCTGTTTTAAGTTCAATTATATATAAGTGACGCACGTGAGTAAACTGATGTGGTTTTGCAAGTGCGTAATGAATCGGGTGCCAAGTAGGGTGGGAGTAATCGGTTGATACGCAGTAAACAGTTGCAGGCAAGCTGTTTAACTTGGACTGTGATAGTACGGATAGGTACATACGTTTATCCTGCTGACGGCTAAACATAATCAGGACCACATTCAAAAAGGTTATCAGAAGATATACAGGGTTCAAAGATTGACATTATGTTTGATGAGGTAAGGAAGCTGTCCAGGCCCTTTCTACAATGCTGAATGCTGATACTGACTCTGATTTCATTCGGAAGTCTGTTCCGAATATACGAAAATTCT
>LUCH01008403.1:7479-21324 GCA_013368495.1 Paragonimus heterotremus | reverse complement strand
ATATATATACGTATATATATATATATACGTATATATATGTATATATATATATATATATATATATATATATATATAGCCGTCAGTTTTTCGTTGGGCCTACAGTTAATAACAAAGTGTCCTGTTGGAGAAGTTTTATGAAAGCATATAGAAAGTAGATCACTCTCAGCGAGTTTGCAATTTCTTTCATCACTAAACCTGTATTCCATCATGCTGTTACGTTGGTAATCGATTCTTTTCTTTCAACTGTCGCAGTCGTTCCCTCTTTTTTTAAACAATACCGTGTTTTGCATCATTACTTACAGCGTTTATGTACTTGCGCCTAGTTGTACCGGTAATTCACAGCTGTCTTTCGAAGGTTGTCATTGAGGACTACCGTTGGGATTATTAGCGGATCACGATAGCTTTTGTTGGCTTATCAAGTTTCACTCTCAGCTACTTATCTTTTTATGTCGTTTAAGGACGTGGCCTATGAACCTATGGTTCGTTTTCTAACGTCTCACTTGGTCATGATTTTCTTTATCCACACAAACGCACTGAAATCCTTTCTTTTAGGCGCAAAGCCGTCTTTTTCCACTTTTGGACTCCTCGGAGCTCATGCCGAACTTCAACTTATTTTTGAACACCTGTCACTGGAATTTATACCTATTGTCAACGTGTTAAGATGCCATTCTGTAGAGAATGCAGTGTTTATCCAACGGTAATCAGAAAGAACCCCGCAATGTGGTTCAATGAAGACATGAAAGTCATCATTACAAGTCAAAACCTTGGTTACTTCAAATGAACGCTGTAATTACGGAATCATGGTGTCACTGTAGTCAAACGCTCAGTCGCTTCACGTATCTTTACGCTTATTTTTCTACGCATGTGTGATGTGCGCAATACACTCGATTTGTGAGTTTCAGCCAAGTTCTGTCACTGAAGGTGAGGTAAAGTCTATATATTTTGAGGCTGCCGATAAACCTTATCATCTTTGTCATATTCCGTCTGGGGTGACGTGCTTCCAACAGACGATTGGGGATGTTATCCAGCACGTTTGTCTACATCAACAACGTAAGCGAAACGACACCAAAAGAACATTACCAGAGTTAAAAAGAATTTGCTGGCTGTTGCAAAATACAACGCTATATTCAACCGACGAAAACTCTTTGACTTTGAAATCTGAGTTGATGTAATCAATCCGGCCTGAGTGGCTGAAACTCCTGGCGGAAGTATCATCACCATAGAAAACGAAGATACCAGGACACGCCACAGGTATATTTGTATACCGCTTGTAGCAGATATCCCACTTGCTTGAAAAATCTGTCTACTAGTACGTGGTCTAACTTCCTGTTTTTGAAATATTGTATTCGAAGGCTCGTACGAACCACTGAACAACAACGTGTTTGGTGCTATCAGACCTTGCATCCTCATGCTCCCAGACATTGATGCAGCTAATATTGCCATTGCAGCCGCTCTACATCAGAATTGCAAATCGATTACATTTTTAAAGAAAGCTATCACCAACATAGCAGTTTGTTGGGAAAAGGCACTTTTTCTCTAGAATTCGCCTGATTTGCCGAGAAAAAGGGATTTGTCATTTTTGGGGATTTGAATGCTCGCAGAAGCTCTCGAACATTCGAGAATTCACGCTCGCCTCTGATTGGTCCGTTGGGTAGCCTAGACCCAAGGCCACTCAAAACCTATAAATACAGTTGTTGTGTACCACTTTTTTGCTTTCGGACTGAGCAGCAAATAAAGCTCACTTGAAGGCCGTCTTCTTCCTTACTTGTTTGGGGTTCTAAGTTGCGAGAGTTGGGTTCCGATACTTGGGCTCTGGTTTTCGTGCAGTTTTACCATATCGTTGCGTTCGTTCGTGATACAGATACTGCTCGCGGTCTTCGCGTTTGTTCTTGTCTTTCTCTGTCATAGAGTGGTAACACAGTTATTCTGCTATTAGAAAAAGAACCCACGTCTTCGTGGGAGCGTTTAAAAAGTGGCGGCAATTTCCAGTGGGAACCCACTTCAGGATGGTAACACGTCAATGATTTATTACACTGATATCTTATGACGAACCGAAGTAGGGTACCAGTAATGAAATATTTGGCAATGGCAGGGCAGATCTTACGATTTCAAGTGCAACATCTTTCATTATCTCTTATGTGATAATCACGTTGCCACAGCTTTTGTCGTTCCACCGGTCATCTTGATTTGAAGGCACTTCATGGTTTTTTTGTGTCATCCTGATTTAACACGCGAAGAAACGATGTCCGTCTGAGATCTTACTCCCGCTGGGAAATGTACTGAACTACCCGTCGACGACGACGAATTCGGTCCGTCAAATATTTCAATTCCGTTGTGTCTGATAGAGTGTCTGTCTGTCGCACTAGGCTTAAAAAGTTTTCTTTCTGCTGCTGAGTGTGGAAAAGTTATGGGACATAACTAATTACAATTCATTACGGGATATTGTAAAGTTACTCTCTCATTATCTGAAAAATTCGGGGTCGTAAACGTTGAAACGTCGCACTCCCTATACATCCCTTCATACACGTCTCTGTCGTGTATATTCTTTCGTATCTGTCGCTATGTCGTACCGTATGTGTTCGATTCTCTTATAGTGGACATGAATACTATGTGACTGAAACGTTTATTTATGTGCCATTACGTCTGCTTCCTATTACCTTATTCATTCGTCCACTTACTTTGTTCCTGCCAACATTCGGGATGAGTGATTCAGCTACAAGCCGGCGAAAGCCGTCGGGCCATTACTTCTATTTCCAACTTCTCAATAGTCACTTGCTTTTTCTTCTACTCCTCAAAGTAGCAAAACCATTCCAGAGCAACGCTTAGTACCTACGTGCTTATTTATTTACAGACAGTCGATGTGTGACGAGGACAGCGATAAGTTTGAAAGTGCCGATGAAGGGTTAGACTCAAGTGTCAAACGGGAGGAGTGTGTGCCCCCGGATCTCAATGCCCAAAAGGAAAATAAAGCAAAAAGTGTAAGTATTCGTTATATCTTATGAACTATTCAGATGAAATCCCATACGCAGGCTTCTGGCAATCCGATTGCTGTTCGAAAGAAGAGGAAAGGCAAGAATAAATCTTCGAAAACCTGTGTTTCTGGCGTAAGTTTTGTTGTTTGTCCGAGTTGTCTGTGAAATGAGTGCACTTAATGACGCGGGGCCGAGAAAGCTTTAAGGAAGCTGTCTTGCTGATGACGCCTTACTTTCACCTACAGCTCGATTGTTTGTTTGCAAGGTGTAGGCGCCTTGATGTTGTATGTTTGAATATATACATGGTTATTTTTAGTAGTTAGGTCCATTGCATTCCCCTTCTTTTTTTTTACTCTCTTATATAGGTTTCCCCCCGTTTTTTTCCTTCATGGTTATGTGGCAGTTAAGCATCAGTGTGAACCAATGATGTATTGCGGTCTATGATGATGAGGTTTTGTGGTGGTTGAATGATGTGCGCGAAACTGTATGAGGCGTTTAAAGTTGATCACGATTTTGTCTCGTGATTAAAATGAAGGAATCATGAACTGGCATTTTGACTGTCCAGCCAACAAGTTATAGAGATTTACTTGTTCCCCCCAATGGATAGGTTTGAGCCAAGAAACACTTCTTTCACTCAACTTTTCTGGAAAACAGCGGTTCCCGACATTCCTGTTTGATATTCCATCATTGTCCTGGTGATGTTACTAGTGAACTTTGTGCTTTTCGTACTTTTTATTTATTGGATATTCAGTGTACTGTTTAGTTTGGGTCGATTGATGCACATTCCTGTTGAGGTGTAGTTCAACTGTTACGGTCTTCATTAACGATGCGATCTGACTGCGAGTCGTTTTCGGCCAGAGCAACCATAGGTGACTGAGATAGTCAGAGTAGATATTCCTCAAACAAACGTATTGGACAAAAACGGAAAGACTCAAAGCCCGGAATACTAGCTTTGTAATTGCAGTGTAGAAACTGAAACGAGAGAGACTAGATGTGGAGTTGTATGATGTAAACAGCGAATATTTATAGGAGTGCGCACACTTCGCATTCCTCTCTCCCAAAAAGTTAGCCGAGTAGAAATAACAATGAGTACTGTTAGGCTCCATGGTTTCTGAGCTTGTGTAGACTAACTCTGTTGTTTCCGTATTAATGGCAATGGATTGGGATTAACAAATGTCTTCACACAAGCTGTCTGTAGGAATAGAACGAGTTTCGAAAATCTTGGAATTGACTGTTATGTATTCTACGGACGACTGAACATTCGGACCGCATTCAGTTTCTGCATCGGTAGTCTGCAGGTGAACGCAACAATTGTTCTTTTAGAGCGAATTGTTGAGTACGGATAGTTTTCTCTTGTTCAGCTGGAAGTCTCAAGTGGACGTATTTGTTATTGCATTCAGTGAGTTCGACCCCATCAAGTGATGGTTCATGGTTCGATAAATGAACGTTACACCGTATGAAAATGTGTCCAGGAACAGTTAGCTAGCTTGGTAAGAAGATAACCGAGGTCGACTTTCGGTTATATCGGTATGATAGCTCCTGTAGAGTGGCGTTTGTGGCGGTGCATAAAATGGAACGGATAGATTGAAGGGTGTCAGATTGAACTTCCACTGAGAATTACAAATTCGTGGGGTGATTCAGGAAATTGTGTAGATTCTTCGGATGCATGCTACTTAGTGTTGTCGCAGTGTATGCACTTGACAATGTACCAGCAACTTGATTGTCCTTATTGCAACCATAGGTTGCATCAAAACTGTAACGGGACAGATAGCTTGATCTATCAGTCCCACTTTTATTCTCCTGTAGTGATTCATGTTTTATATGAGGGTGATTGACCTGTGGTTCGCGGCTTGTTGGAAATGCATGCCAAACAGTTTCGAGGACCACGCAAGCCTCTTTTTTCCACTGACAAATCATGTCGCTCACTGCGTGCTACTGTTCTAGAAAAGAAGGAAGCCGGTCTGCCATTTGGTGTTTACGTGACAGAGATGGGCAAAACTGAAAAATCCGAGATGCTTATAGGCCGACTGTTGTCACCACAGATAAAAAAATTCATTTTCCAAAATTTCCCTAGGATTGAGACGTCATTCTGTTGGGGGAATATTTTGTATTTATCTAATAGCTAAATTTTTTCTGTCCGTCCCGATTTTCATTGGTAATATACAAAAAAGGTCTTTATTCTCGGTCGATATTTTGATTGGTAGAGGTGACAAGTTCCATAACAGGTGACGCTTACTGGCCGCTGGTTTTATCAGTCTGTGAGAATTATCACATACCAACAGCCTGATTTGGTTAACAACGATTGCGCCACCATCCTCTTTGGTTGTTAATCCGCATTTATTAACAACAGTTCTCCATCCACGTTACAAGCAGTCGTATTATCTGAACAAGCATAGGTAGCTGTTGACCTGTAAAATACCCGTTTGAAAACACGGTACGCCCTAAGTCACGCTAAGTGAAATACGATAGAATTGAAAAAGATTGTCACACGTCTTGAATGTGGTAACGGTTTTGTGTTTATCTGTGCTTGGTGTTTGATGATAGGCACTCTTCAAGCGTGGTACTAAAAACGACATGGCTCGAGATCTCCATTAATCTTAGGGTGTGTAAGCATCTGGAAGAACAAAACGTTTCGCAGTATAGCTGTAATCGATAACCACTCTACGTTCGTTTCGCTTGCCAGTTGTAACTAAACCTTAGTCACTACAAGAGAGATTGGATGACCCAATAATGCGTTCTTTCAAGAGGGTTTCAACTTCTAATTTAATAGAATGTTCATCCGGAACGGAATGTTGTGATTTTATGGCGATGGGAGTGCGGTTTGACGAGAGGTTGACAAAACAAGGTAGCGAATCAATGCGTCCAGTGGCCCGGTTACTCAATGTAAACGATTCTTCATTGCCTTCAAATGGAATTTCTAGTTTTTTTGTGTAGACAAAAGTCATGAACACAAATTAAACAAATTTGGAAGATTGAACCCCAAGTAGTTCAACTTATTGTGACGTAGATTTACATAACAGTGACCGTGAGTATGAATTGTCGGCCGAGTGAAGGCCGTAATTGTAAAACTCCGTGAGTGTTCCACTTTAAAGCGTTACTTCTTAATGAGATTATTACAAGTATAACTATCTGGACTACCAGTTTCTGCCGAAGTTTATTGGAACATCCTGTTAACAGAACCCGGTGTCAACCAGATCCCCTACTACTTACCAGTAATCGGGATATTGTTCGACAAGTTTGATGGTTTCTGTTATTTCAATTTAAAAAGAATTTCTAGTCGTAGGGCGATCGATTGAAGTTAAAAGAACATATACCATGTCTGTTTTCGAGTCGATCGGCTAGTCGTAATATTACCCACAAGCGAATGCAACTTATGATGTTTCAGTCTTGTCTGATACGAAGTCAATGGCGCAGTGGTCAACACGGTTGCGTCATGAAAGTGTGGCCGGAGTTCTAGTCCAGGTCCTGACAAAAATGTGCACTACTGACGAGCTCTAACCTGATGTGAACTCGAGTATAGTGCTTTATTATGAAATCGGTTGACTTAAGTGTCCATGGGAATGCGATGACTGCGACCAATTATGAGTGATGTTCAACTTATATTTACAAAATCCTCTGTTACGTATTAGTAACAAAAACTTGCGAAATGATTTGACGTGCACTAAAGAGTGGCGACTGCGATCATCAAAGATAACATAGAGCCAACAATGCATATAACTTTAATGACCTGTACTGATCGGTGAACGCTGATAGTGTCTTTTATCGCCACAAATTTGGCACAGTGCGTCCCCAGCACGCTGCTTGAAACGTGGATTTCTGGCATAAGGACAGAAGTAACATCGTCCGCTCGCTGTTGCTGATATTTCGGATTCACGCGACAGCCGTTCAGTATATTTTGACGTATCTGGATTAGAAACTGGGTCGAAATGCAGGATTTCCTGTGGATGGAAAGAATTAGGTTGCTGATGAGCTATCTCTCGGGCTTGAGTCTGTTTATAAGCGGTATTCAAATCGGGTGATTTGTCCTACAAAGGGCGTTGTCGAATATTGCTAAAACGCATTCCACCAATAGATGCTCTACGTATTACATAATTTTGGTTTTGTTGAGCGGAGGCGGACCTAAAAACGCAGTCCTTTGCTAACTTTTTGAGAGTCTGAAGGAATTGGTTCAGGTCAAAGGTAAACCGTATGAAACACCGTTACTTCGCCACATTTAGTTAATATCCTTGTGTGACAAGTTAAAAGTGGGACTCATCGCCTCAGATCACTCTGGCCTGTTGCCACAGAGTCTGAACACAACGTCGCATAACCCTCAATAATCAGTTGTCTGCACTTTTCTGTCAACGTTGTATCAAAACAAGTGCATCGTACACACATTTTGACTCCATATGTTTTTTGGTTAACCGCTAGAAGTCAGCCATAGAGAACACCAAGAAGCGACAACGTCGGATTGGCTGTAGGTGGATTCAGTTTCTCCATTTATACGATGGCTCTGTCCACTTCATGATTTCTGATTTCTCCGTTAGCAAGACTGCGATGTTCATTGCTTTCCCACAGTTCTGGACCTTTGCGAAATATTTTAATGTGCTAATGGCTCTTTAGTTCTAGTTGTCACTCGAGGTGTTGTACTGTCGTAGCTCTCTGGTGACACAGTGATGCAACTGCTCTACTGACCGGTCGTGACTGTAGATGCCTACGTTCGATCGCTCAAATCGACCAGCGCCAATGGGTAGGCAACGATGAATTTAAGAGGCGGACATCTGATATTAGGTATCACGTTAGTTCAGTCCCCCATTCTTTAAGTATACGCTTGCATAGATGGTTAATCTGTGTGCTTAGGGTGCGAGCTAGTCGTCTGTCTCACAAAAGTTTTTGCTAATCATTTCCCAGACCGGCGGAAGGTGCCAGTTGAACAAACGATGATTCTGCGTCTACTTTCGGGACTTATAGAGTTTATATCTATACTGTTTAAAAGATATGTCGGCTGACTAGGTCAGCGGAATGAATATTTTGGTTTATTGGTTAAATTGTTTGTGAAGTAAGTACACTTAATGGTGTGGTAGTGTTGAACACTGCCAAAAAGCTGTCGTGCTGGCGACGTCTTGCTGTCACTCACAATTCGGCTGTTGTTTGCAAGGTGTAGACACTGATGTTGACTAGATGTTTTTTAGTAGATAAATCCCATCCCATCCCCATTTCTCTGCATCCAAGTCAGGTCTCATCCTTCTCTCCACGGTTGCGTCACAGTAAAGCATAGATGTGAACCGTTGATATATTACTGTTTACGATATCGATGATCATATAAGAGTATACGTTTGATGTGGGGCCATGTCATAGAGGACGGCAAATATAATAAAGTACACACTCACAGGCGACGAGCGGTGACTTATTACAGCTACAGAGAACGGTAGGGTACGTGTCTGATTTCTCCAATCAAAAACATATACCGGTATCAAACTGCCATTGGATGATGGTTATGTAAACTACTAACAGGGAGGTTTTTTTTAATTCAACAGTGTATGTGGCATATTGCAAACCTCATCCGTTTTGAAGTTTACCATATTGACCGCACGGATAATCTCCATGTATTTTAACCTCGCTTTAGATGTGCATATGCGTTTGACTATGTTGCTACGCATCGTTCAACCTAGTAACGGGTTTTTTCAACCATCTTTTCAAAGGATCTGAAACCACCTTTTGCAACCGAACCGCCCAGAGTCAGTTCCAAGGTTCCATCGGAGAGTGCGTTTACGTCCACTACATTAGATGAAACAACTCACGTTTCCTCTCAACCATCTCCCACTGAAGTTTTACTGAAGAAAGATGGAAATCTTCCTTCCGCTTCAGCTGACGTTGAATCTTTATCCCCGGGGGAAATACAACTTCCTGAATTTGAAATTGTCCAACAGATTGAACGTGAAATCCCAACAACGACCCAGTTGGAATCACCATCAGACGTCGATTTGTTAACAATGACCGCCTCCAAATTGGTTCATGGCTTAGGCGATGGCCTAGGCACTGTTGCTGGAATTTTTTCCCAAGCTTTACAGAGCGCTAGTTTGGATAAACTTATTCCTAAAGGTGATGTGACTGAACAACGTAGTCAGAGGATCGCAGACGAGGAAGCTGAGCGACAAGCGATTTCTCAAGCCTGGTCAAATGTGTGGAATACGGCTTGGGGTCTCGATGATGGGTGGGAGGTGGAGGAAGTGAGTGAGATTGTACCCGCGGAGGATTCGAAAGCCTCAGAAGTGACAAAACAAGGGCACGCCACCAAAACGGATGCAGGGTGTGAGGATACAAGCAAATCTGCTGACGTCATTCCGACCATGGCTAAAGTGTCATTACGTGAACAAGATGATCAGAATGTATCCTCCACGCTATGGGATTGGACGGGTGTGACATTGTTTGCACAACAGTTGACGTCATCTTTACAAGCGAAGGTGAATTTTGTTCGTTAACTGTCTCGTATCTATCACATGATTACTAGAAAATGTTTGAGACAGATGGTTTTGATACTATTCGCTTGTAGTTCGTCCTACCAGAGTGATGTATTTGTTCTATATAATGCGTTCCGTACAGTTGTTCATGATAAACCATTATCAGTTAATCACCGACTACTTTCGCTCGGTATATTCACACGGCTACCTCATAAGAGCGTGGAATGGAGTTGAAGCCCAGGTCTTCGTAGCGCTACGCAATACTGACGAGCGAAACTTTGGTCTGGCGCTTTCCTTCGAAGAAGGCTGACCAGAAAGTCTGTGTGAACGTGAGGGCCACAGTCGACTGTGGACGGTGCTCACTTGATATCAGCTGACTTCCTGACTACTTATCAGTCATCAGTACATCGATCAGAAGCTACTGAATTTTGTGATTTTTAATTTGATTAGGGCGTCTTAGTGGTGAAGTTATCGATTAAGGTTAGCAGCGCAGTTACTGTATCTCCTCTCAAAGCGAATGAAAAGTCTGAGCATCATTTACAAATAGCTGTAGCTGAGACTTTAGGTGGGGTAATTTGACCGGACTTAGTGCATGGCCAGTGACGCACTGGTCAACACATTGGTCTCGTGGGCACTGTAACCGGAGTTCAAACCTGGATCTTGTCAAAGCTGTACACCACCGACAAACTCCGATGGGAGCGAAATTCGTGTCTCGCTTCCCTTCGAATTGTGGTGACTGCAATGTCTATGTGAGGTCGAAGGCTGTGCTCAGCTTTAAGTGGTGCTCATTTTATAAATTTTTGCTGAGCCTAGATGTTACGTGCGTTAATTTTCTAAATGTTTCTTAATGCTTATTCTTACTTTAACTTTCTGTGCTAAATTGTCCTCTTGTTTAGACTCATCACATCAGACGGTCCTAACAAAAATTTTGTTTCGGCAGTCAGCATGTTAAGAATCGAAGCCCATACTCATTTGACCACCGGTTCTATTCGAGACGGTGGGAGAACGAGATAATTGTTGTTTTTATCTCTATTGTTGGTTCATCGATTTGACTAGACGCAGTTTTGCCTCACGTTGCCAATGTGTGTCGGCTACGGCCACACAAGTTTGGCATAGCAGTTTTGTAATGTTTTATGATACCGACACATCACCGGGCCCGTTTTCATCATTGTTTGAATGTATCAATGAGTTGTAGTCAGAGGTGTTGTTTATCATCTCCGAGGGATTATTTCTTAAGATCTGTACTCGACAGGCTAAGGCCTGGACAGACTTTGTTGACCTCCGCCATCTGTGGTATTCGTGTGACTGGTGTGTTATCGTAGGACGGAGTGCACAATTCCTCAACGTGCGTCGTCCTCCTGTAAGGCCTCGAAACTGAGTATGTTCCTGCAGACGAATTTTGAAGACCGTCTGTTCTTGTTACGACCCCACCTGATAGAGAAAGACAAGAACAAACGAGCAGTATCTCTATCACGAACGAACGCAACGATATTGCAAAACGGCACGAAAATCAGAGCGCAATATCGTCACGCAATTCTCGCAGCTTAGGACCCCCGAACAGGTAAGGAAAAAGACGGCCTTCAAACGAGCTTTATTTGCTGCTCAGCCCGAAGGCAAAATAGTGATTTACAGCAACTGTATTTATAGATTTTGGGTGGCTTTGGGCCTAGGCCACCGAATGGACCAATCAGGGGCGAGCGCAACTTCCCGGGTGTTCGAGAATTCTGGCGGGCTTTCAAATTCCCAAAAAATGAAAAATTCATTTTTCTTGGCAAATAATGCGTATTTTCGGGAAAAAGTGACTTTTCCCAAAAGTTTTCGATAACCCTCTTGTATGTATTTGTATGGTCGGAACGTCGTCTACTCAACGGTGCGGTTTGTTGGCGTGTTTTTTAGTAAAAAGGTCCAGGATGTCGATGAGCATGTTACTATCATCCCAAGCTCCATCACAAGCAACGTTATTAACACAGGTTGCCTGCTGGCCACATCTTTCGGTTCATAGTACAAAGGCTATAAGTTCACATTTTTATTCGATTCCTTCCACCCAATGAATCCAAGCACGGACTACTCCGATCCACATGAGTTATGGGCCTGTGAATGTACGTCGAAAAACAGGGCTTTCTCAAATTTCAGTCATCGCTGTCTTGAGCAGTTTGACTTAATAATGTTGGTCATGTAACCTACAGGTGTCCCAAAAATCGCATCGATTCTATTGCAGCCACTGTTATTTGCAAAGACGTAGTGCTTGAGTACATGTTTGAACCTACAACATCTATATCATGGGACGTCTTTTTGCCATATGAAGTCACATGTGGGCCGCCTACTGTCAAGCTGTCTGATCATAAACAGGGGGCAGTCAAGGGTTTCAGAGTTGACATCCGTGCTATCGGTAGTTTACGTTATTGCTACTACTTAGCTACCGTGGGTATAAGGAATGATTGGACCAATACTGCTGGATGTTTTCAGGGAATCGCCTTCATATGGAGGTCATCCGATCAACAACGTAACAACGACCCGACCCAGGAGCTGATACTCAGTCACGTTAGCCTTTTTATGGGTGTTATCTTTCCTTATATAACTGGACGGAACCGAGAAGATTCGCCACGAACGTTCTTCTCTTTTCTACGATTTCATTAAGACTTAACATAATCTCATGTTTTTCATTTACCAACCAGATAACTCATCTCTATGAAAACCAATCCAGTGTCTAACAGCGGCTGTTGTTAATGTCTCCCCATTTGTCAGCGTTGTTTGACCAGCTTGGAGCTTGTTCTTCGTATCCGTTGCTTTGTTCCAATTTCTAATAGCTTCTTCGTTATAGCAGAGACAAGACGCATGTACTGGTTGCTGAGTTGAGATGTAGTGTTAGCTAGAAGCTCGTTGTATCATACTGTGTTTACCTTGAATGCCCGTGTTGTTATGTCCTTCACAGGAATAATTATTGGCATTCTACCTCATAGAGACAACTACTGCACTCTCTTTGCCGATTGTGTGATTGTTGTGTCACATACCTTCTTACGACCTTATTGCCAGACAATCTTGCTTTCATCCGACCGCATTTGTCAATCTAAAGCCACGTCTCACAATTGGAATGTATTTTAGAGCTTGAATTTGGTGCAAGAAGGTGTCAATGTCTTGGAGCAAATCGGTAAGAAAACTATGTCAGTAATCGAAGAGAATGATCCGGGGTTCCGATACACAAAAAGTTTCCTTCGTCCTCCTGGTCTTCGTGACCGACCAAACCTATCTCAGGTCAGTTTGGTTCTAGTTCATGAACCCACATGCAACTCACTTTCTTTGCAGCGAATGCATGTAATGGTTTTCCAGTAATCTGATTGAGTTTAGTTTCATTTTAATCAGCTTTCTGGCTCATTTGTTTGATCCGGAAACTTCGTTATGCCTGATTGATGACATTTCGTATCACGTAGGATTCATTGCATGGCGATTGACTTGTTTGTTACGTTGGATTCCTGCTCATTGTCTACTGGTTTCACGTTCCTCGTGCTATATTATTTTATAAAGGCGAATATTCACGTTCAGGTAGCCAGCATTGAGCAAGCCCGACAGGTATGTTTGGGAGTTTTCATTTTCTCGGTCCATTTTCCTGACTACACGTTAGGCTTTAGGACCACAGATTGTGTTAAGTTAACTTTTCCTCATCGCCTTCTCTATCTTGGTTTTCTCGGTCCTGTTTACGCTTTCATCGCTTCGTCGTCGATCTGATTTTGTTAATCTTTTATCATCAGGCTTCACCACTCACTGTACACATTTCCCGTCCGTTACTAGGTAATACGCGAAGCACACGAACGTGATAAAATCAGTCAGCAAAGTGTACACGATTCTCGGACGGCGTTCAATCAGGGCAATTTTACTGCACAACTGGAACTCCGTCGTGCCCTGGTGCATTTAGAAGCGTTGGAATTGGTGAGTGATCAGGCGGAATCGCAACTGCACGCTCGGTTGGACACCCTACCTGCCTCTTGCAATCTGACACTGCATGATGGTCTGCTGGAGTCCATCTGGAAGGCCTTACAACTAGATGTTTACGAAGAGGAGGAGGAGGAAGAAGAAGAGGATACAGGGGAAAATTTATGCAGTACACTACTTGGGGACAGTTCTGTAGCAGACCTACTGGGTTTGTCCGCAATCATCCCAACCGAGCTCCGTGACTCGTATCCGTCCGGCTTGTCTGATGAACAGGCTCGAATATGGGCTATATTTGAGCAATCGCTCAAAAAAATGGAAATGATTTATTCCGGAGAACCTTTATTTCAGGTGAGGGTGATGTGTGTGATGACAAAATTTCGCAGATTTTTGTTTGTTTTGTAGTTTTGTCTTTTTGGTTTAAATTTTGTAACATTGTTTTAATTCGTCAAAGCAGCAAGAAGACAAACGTTGCAGGATGTTAACATTTCGATTTATCTCGTCAGCCG
>LUCH01008402.1:7153-18862 GCA_013368495.1 Paragonimus heterotremus | reverse complement strand
CAGAAAGACTCCTTTGTTAGTTTATCACTTTCATGGTAACGATGGCATTGTCTGATTAGCGAACAGATCCACCGCGTGTTTTCCTGATATGTCCAGTTTCACAATTAACCCCTATTTTCTGCTTTATAAACTCCTGCTCTGTAGTAGGCACTTGATAATACGCAGAGAAATTTGCCAGGCCATAAATCGTGCGCATTTACGTTTTTGACTGCTCTACTAAAATTTGTTTCGGGAAAATGCAGCTTTACATCACATTGCCTCTTATTTCTTATTCCCACGAGCATCCATAATGCGATGAAAATTTTCGCCTTGAACGGGCGCTCAAAACCCCATATTGGCCGGGCGATTATTGAGATTTTGGACTTTTCGACGCTTTCCGGCGGTCATCGTGGTCCCGCGATGAAGTCTGCTCAATTCTTCGCTTGATTTTGGAATTTCCCTTCCTCCCTCAACCAAACTGAATTTTTTCAAGATGTTTCCGATCGAAGTTTCGTCAGATAACGACGAAATCCTTCGAAGATACATTCGCACGTATTCCCCGATATGAACTTGAAATATTTGAAACGTCGTCTTTACTTAACCTTGTAAAAGATAAGTTAGTGTAACATATCATTTTTTAGACTGAATCTGTGGAACAGACGAACTATCTTCTTTCCTTATGTGTGGATCGGACGTTGTACACTGTGACTATGTTCTCTCTGATTACGTTTTTATTTGTCAATAGGTTTCATGTTTGTCTTGTTTTATATTCATTTGTTGTTTTGTACTGTGTCATGATCGCGCACACCCGAGCGTGTTTCTCACAAATGCGTTCAGAAAATATATATTATTGTTAAGTGGACTGGACGCTGCAGCTACTAGTGTGAACCCGTACAACATACATAAGCAATGATCCCAATTTAGTCAATTGGACGAAGCAGCTCCTAGTGTGAACGCGTATTGCATAGGCGCTGATCATAGTTTAGTCAACTAAGCGGAACGGCTACTAATGTACGAAGATCCTGCATACTTAACCGCTGAACCTAGATCTAGTCAACGCTAAAGGAAGCATTCGCAATTTTGCTGCACTGGGCGTTCTTAATCAGCATACTATTCACAACGTTCCTGGTGGTCTGCTCTGGGAGCGGACGAACGACAGTTAACACATTATTTCTCATCCGAAGACATATTCGAGTAAGCCGATGACATTATTTAATTCTTTCGCTTCCAGCTGACCACCATAACAATCACGGATGAATGGAGAGCCTACAGAGCTTCGGATGAAATAGCTCATTAAGAGCAGTGGTTGATCAAACATTTCAAAAATTACGTGGATCCTGAAAACAGCGTGATCTACCCACAAAATATAAAAATTCTCATGTCCTTTGCTAAGAAGTCCTTTGTTGCTATATCCGGATCAAACGAAAGGCAGTCCCATTCACACCTTCAGTAGATCATTCGGCGCAAACGAACTGCTGGAAACTTGACTGGCAAACTGCTGTTCACCCTGCCTCATAGGAAAATGTTGTGAATTATATAATATACGTCGACATGCTTAGAAACATAACTGCTCCGTCCATTTGTCCTACCTTACGAGTTATGCCAAAGTGTACCCCATGTTGATACCTATAGGTGGACGAGTGAAGCCATTAGAGACGTAAACACGGGGATAGAATCTTGAACTATGTATTTGATAGTTGTACATACTACCTTCGCTTTTTCCCAGAACAGAATGTAGCCTTCGGTTTTCATATGTTATTGGTGTTCTCCCGGATGATTAAAACTATGTATCATATGAAGTCTTCATCATGTCGTTCATCGCATGTGATATCCGCAAGAAATCTGTATACGCATATATGAAGGACCTTACTTTCTGCACTTATAACAGTAATGTTTATTCGCGCTTTCTTCGGCCTGTGTGCAAGCGGTACACTGTCAGTGGACCGTTCTAAGCCAACATTCGTTGAGGATGGTGTGCGGGATCATTGGAGAAGTGCGAACAACGGCTGAAGTAGAGGGAACTGACAAGAATAAGGATTCAAAACGTGCACTTACCAAGCTACTAAGGCTGAAGCTGACTGCCACAGAATGGACATTCGTTTATGTCTGCCAGTTGAATACACTTAGAGTGAAAAATCGGCTGATCTGCATCACAACAATAACTGTTCATCTGTACCGGGTCGCCGCAGTGTCCACATGGCAGTCTTGTTTTAGGCTTCATCACTCACTTCGGTTGCATACCACTTGTAGCTGGGCCCATCGGGAAGTCATAAAAGGGTAAGCCAGTATTAGCACGCTCCACTATCTTACTGGCGAAAGCAATGATGGAGTTCAAACAAATCACCGCCGTGAGGCTGTTGCAGTCATGCAGTTTTTCGAGTACATGATTAAGGGCTTTATAGTAGCGGTTGAAATTGGTTGCAGCAAGCGGCCGAAGCTGCCGGACTACCAACCGCCGAATTGGCAAATTGTACTCTTCAAGCCACCGCTCATGGATGGGGACATCACCTTTGTAAAGGAAAATGAACACTACAAAACACCTTACCGTAGGGGTAGATATGCTTACGAAACACTGACAAAATGTGAATGCGTGGAAGCCAAATTGTGCGGTAAAGGTGCAATAACATGTACCGTGTACTCTATCGACCACTAAAGCGCCGCCATCTTGTGGCACGTGGGACTGCAATGTTCAAAGCCATCACTAGAGGAGTGCTTACCTTGCACTCAGACACTGTTTCGAAAGGGAGTCGTGGAGTCCGTCTCTTCAGACGTTTCTGGACAAGGTGACTTGCGAACGTGGTCACTCTGTGAAGAGTGTTCTTCACGTACCAGCCAACTTCCACTACCTCAAGGCGGTCGCACCATAGGTCGTTTGTATTTCATACTCCCGTAGCACTCCCTCAATGTGGATCCATACTTTCTGAATGGTGACGGCTAGCAAGTCTGTTGGGTGCGTTCTCTTCTTTAATCGTCCGTTTGCGTTCTCCAGTCTATTATTCGTTCGATTGCCAAAGTGGACAACATCGCTTTGAACAGGGATGGCCCACTTCGGCTTGATGTGCAGCCAATTGCACAACAAATAATTTAGAAACTTCCTATCCTTTCGGCCGATGATGTACAGATCACGTTGGTATCTACGGTAGACAGTTTAACAGTGCAAATCACTCTTCCTCGTTTTCTGCCGTAGCCATTCGGTGGAAGAGAAAACGACTGCGAAAAGTGTTTGTTTTTTAACAAATATGGCGGACGAATTTTGCCCACTTACATGCTTACGTATGGCATCACGAACAAAAAGGTAACACAATTGGATGTCGCAGCCAAACACCAAATGGGCTACCCTTATTTGCGAAGCAATCATATCCATAACAAATGTTTTCACCGCAATGTGGTTGCCCATTATTTCCCGAAAAATTTCGGAAGGTCTACGTAGTGAAGCACACTTCTTACTACAAAGTTGCCCGTACATCACGGGTCGGCCTTGCCCAATATCGTCTGTTACGAAGAACTGATATAACTTCCAACTTCAAAGATATGAGGAAATATGCAATGACATACTTGTGCCTGTTTGTCCGGTGAGTGGCATCCACATTCACATGTGGGAAACGTCGGAACAGTTCAAACTGCGTTCGCTGGGCGAAGCGGGTATGCGTATATCTGTTGCCTTCATTCCTCATAGTGCGCTTTACAGCTATAACACTAATCAGCGACGGCACCTCAGCAGGGTTCTCTAACATATAATGACCAATCTTACGCAACAAACTCACTTAACATTGGGGGTTTTAACTTGCGGCGGATGTTTCTAACGTCAGTGGTTGTAATAAACTTCCCGTAAACATCCGCTGAATACTGCCTAATGTCAGCGGTTGGTGTATTGTACTGGAACAGACTCCTGCATTCGTTCAATTTACTGACAGTTCGTCCACCGTTCGCAGCATGGGACTCATAGAACAGACGATTGAGAGGGTGGTTATGCTCCAACTCGAAAGAGCTCACAACCAGACACGTCAGGCTAGCGAGGCACAAAAGGAGTTGCAATTGTAGCCCCCCCCAGCAAGCACATGGCCGACTCCAAGGTGTTGTCCAACATCTGACCAACGCATGGCCAAACAGTAGGCGAATCAGATGGGAATAATAGCTGGTAGCAACCACGCTCTTTGCGGTATTCAAACGATTTGTTAAAAATTTATAAAGCACACTATCATACTCATAACTTTTAATCCAAATGGATTCACGACTACAACAATTTTGAGTACGTTTGTTTTAATCCGTGCCTCCAGTAGACGCACATTCACAGTTTCACTTGTTTCGTGCGTGGTGAGTTCGGTTGTGTTGCATCGCTTGCGTTAAAGTTATTTGATTATATCAACATACTTATTCCGGCTTTATTAACGGTAGTTTACTTACAGAAATCACACGTAATTCGCCAGAAGCGTGTATTTTACAGGGAGTGGAATTTGCACAAGTTAAATGGAGTTTCCTACATCATTTCGGATGTATTCATGGATGAACCGTTTAATTTCTGAAACAACTGTAAGTTCTCTATCAGATTGTCCAGATACGTTATTGTTGTATCTTGCTTATTAGCTGAGATATTCCACTTCTAACACGTGCTAAAAACTTCTTTCTTTTGCAGGTATCAAGGCATGGAATGTATATTAAGCTGTTGCAGATATTTTCGATGAACAGGATGTTTATTTCCAAACATGGGACCTTCTGTTAACAGCCTGCGATCTTTTTTAAATTAATTTTTTTTTGTTGATCGCTATGGGTTTTTTCAACAATTCCAAGATTTACGAAGTTCGTTACTCGGTTGTTGAAAGCAGACGGTAGCTCTGATCGTGGTTGGGTATATTAAACGCTCAGGGAACACTGAAAGAACGGCCGTGCTAATAGGCATCGTAAAATTCAGCAAACAGAAAGTCGGCAAAATGTTTCGTTGGCCGACTTCCCATCTGGCCAAACTGGAGTGGGACCGACTCCGGTATTTGGTGCAGGCCGGATTCAGTCCAACTGGTGGCCAGACACGGTCCGATGTAGAGTTTTCAATATTTTGTGCTTCATTTTGCTGACATTGTGTAACTGCTGCATCAAACCACATTGTACACTTTTGTTTGACTTGAGTAAAAACAAAAACGCAACACATTTCCGAATAAACTCTGCTACACTCGCTTACTGGTTCTTCATACAACGCCGGTGGTTGCTACTCAGTTTAAAACATCCTATTTGTTGGATTAACTTTCAGCTCGGTTACTTGGCATCCTCAGCCACGCTTGGAACAATCCGAATACTTTCCAGCATCATTGGACGCCTCACGAACATTGTCAATCTTTGGTGAGTTCAGTCATTGACTTCGCTTGTTATTTTTGTATAGAGAATTATTGTAGTCTACACATCTGTTTCACTACACCGACTCCTGGTTAACTCCGTTTTGTTTGCTGGGCCGGGACGGATATTAGAAAAGGAATAGCTTGACTAAAACAAAAGTAGGTAAAAAACCAAGATCATCAAAAGTGCACATGTGAATGTGACCATCAAAAATGCCATTTGTTATAGTCGCTATAAGTAGGCCCTTTAGCTGTAAATTTTAATTCTGGGCAGCAGCTGTTGCCTTTTTGGCCGGCCGCGTACGAATCACTCAACCTGAAAGCTATTATTGAGGACGAGACAAGGGGTTTTATTTTCTCACTGGGCATTCACTATTGTTCTTCTTGGCCTACTGATTAGTGCTGCGGATCACGTTAGGCCTAGGAATGGGGAAGGGTGAAGTACTTGAACATTAGAGAAAAAGGCAGACGCCTACCGTAATGCGTGTGCTGCCGCACCTGGTGTTATTTACACTCGTGTGTAGGTGTCTTCTGTGCGAAAGGAGTCACGGACTTAGGCTTACAAGAACTGTTAGTTGCTGGTCGACAAACGCACGAATTACACATAATGTATTATCGACCGTACAATAAATGCGGGATAGAAAAACAATTTGCTCGAGGTAACCTGCGAAAACTATACGAACATCTCCGAGCAGGTCTTAGGTTGAGGGAGGATCTGGCCAGAGTTGGATGCGGGCGACAATGTCACAGTTTACCCGGTGTTTGAAGTCACTGGAGATTGCTCAGTTTATGCAGGTGTTGTCACATTAGAGAGTGGACAGGCAAAGATGGGTTTAAAGCGGTTGATCGAAGCCTTGATATGTTGGCCAAAACTGTTGTTCGCAAGTGTTCGCAGGTTGTTTGGTAAAACGAAAAGGTTCTGTATACGATTGCTACAGCGGTTTAGTGGCTGAGTCTGTTCGTAGAAACACGAGTGCTGTGTTCTTTAAGAAAATGAGACAAGGAATGTTGAATACATGTGGCACCCGCTTGTGGCGACTGCATGTAATTGGCTAGTTTGTTGGCGTAGTCCTGAGCGTCGACAATGGCTTTACTTGTCGGTTGAAAAAAATCAGGTGGAAGGATAGGAGGACGAACATAGATTAGTGATACTGGGGTCGTATTGTTATCTTTGATGCAATTGCGAATATGAAGTAGAACTAGCGGTAAAGCTTCCGTCCAATCCATCCGCTCATAAGCCCGTTATAAAGCCTTGAGCTGACGACGCAAACGCTCTGTGAGTGTGTCGTAACTTTATATACGGCCTAAGAGTGCGTAAACAGACAACGGAATAACGGTTAATGAAACGGCAGATAACGGAACGATGGTCAACGGTATTGAACAACTGACTACAGGGTATGTACGACTAATACGTATCTTCCCGTCCAACCCAACCACTTGAGGCTAACGAACGAACACAGAGAAAAGACTGGCCTCCGGACAGAGCTACTTTATGCCACTCAGTCCGAAGACAACAAGGCCAAAACCTAGACCACATTTAAAAGTTTTGTGACCAATCGGAAAACAAGGACAGAGGTGGACCAGACATAGATCCAGACAGTACAATGATATCCCAATTAAAGAACGAACATGTGTGCGGGATGCCAAGATTTAGCAAAAGAATGAGAAAGCTCGTGAAGGGCGAAGTGCGTTGGCGGGGTGCCAGAAATTGACACAAAGGTTGAGAACGCATGTGAAGGGTGTAGTGGCACATGACCGTGCCGACTAGGAAGGTCACTTCGAACAGGATGAAATAGGCCTTTCCGAAGGCAAATAAAGACGGTATTTTCGGGGGATTGGGTTCTTCCCCGAAAGAGTCCATTCGTTTGTAGGTGATGTGCAGTGGTTCCTGGTTGGTGAACTCCCAACAGCTTGCTAAGTTGTGAAGATAACGGTGATTGGAATTGGACATCGCGGTCGGTTGTAATCGTCAATGGACAGTCAAAACATGCAGTGCAATGCTGGACGAGAGCGTCAGCGACAGATACTGCAAAAATGTATGACAAAATGGTATGCCCTATGTTCATGACTAAAAAACTTGTAGAAACGGTTGATTACCTTCATGGGTATATCCGTTCTGAAGGGTTAAATATGGGCTTACTGGGGGACACACTCAAACAGCTGAAATCAACTTGCTGGTGGAATGTACCATTTCAGATTGTTGGTAAAAGTACTGTCAGAGGAATGACGTGATGTGGTCACCGTTAGGCCGACTGTTGGCAGATATCCTGATGGCAATGTTAGAAAAAACCATACTTCGTGGAATTATTAACAATAGCACTTTCTGTAAAAGCTACCTGGGCGATGTAATTTGTGTAGTTGACGAAACTGTGGATCTGGGTAACCTATTTGCTGAGGCGAACACAGCACATCCTAATCTCAACTTTACACCCGTGACCGAGAAAGATAGAATAAAACAATCATATTCGCGAAAGTCTAGGTTTTCTGAAAAAGCTACCAAAGGATTACTACCCGACTGTGCTACTCTGATGCGGAGCTGACTGCACCGTGGAACACTCAGTATGCCGAAATCCCACATGATCAGAGGTGACGTAAATCATTACAACATGTGTTTGGTGGGATATGTTGCAAAGCCGACTAAATCGACGAAGAGAACCAGCAGCTTGAAGACACTCTACCAGCGGACGGGCATTCGCAGTGTTTTGAAATGCGACTCATTAAACCTCAGGTAAACAGACAATCTGACCACTTGTCAATACGTAAAGGGTAATTCTCCGAAATCAGTGTATTCGGAACAGTCCTAAGTTTCTGCATCAGCAAAGTACCAACCATGACCGTCGAGGACCCTCAGCTTTGCCTCTCCATGCTGCAACTCGTATATGAATAGCCGTGACGGTGTAGCTCCATCTGAATCCCTTGGTAAACGTGAGTCAAATGATTTTAGCTACGTTAGAAATTAAATCCAAACCCCAGTCTGCCGGTCACATGTAAAATGAAGCGCTACATTGCACTTGCTTCACCACAGCCCAAATTTTTGTCAGAATTGAGTAAATAGAACTGATAACATTTGCTGTCACATATCTTTGCTTGAAGTTGAACTTTTGAGATGGCATGCAAACTTTTACTTTGATTAGCATAACTGTTTTACAAATAGAAAGTTTGCGAGATCCAGCATGTTTGCTGATCAGATTTTTGTCCAATTTTGTCCTTGCTGGTTTGCAGTGGATGATTATACTATCACCATAGGTGTCATACTTGCTTGAGTAGACTAACTCAGTTGAACATGTGTGGTACAAAGGTCGCCAGTCAAGGTATCTTCCAGCTTCATATCATCTGGTGTAGGTCAGGTGCGTGATAATCAAATAGGGTCCTTGAGTGAGTAGACAGTGGTGGTGGAGGGTACCATTCCTAACTCCCTTCTTCCCGATTCGGAAGACAGCAGTGCCACACCTATAAAAAACATTTCTGCTGTATGCCCATAGAATCGTGTTTCGCTACTTAAGCACTCCTACGAGATCGGTAGTGCGAAATATAACAAAACGGATGCAGCTGCCTTCTGTCTGACAGTTTGCATCTGGAAGGACCGGAGTCCTAGTCAGTATAGCCCGCCGAATCAAAACAGCACACAAAGCCGCTTGCCTCGTCAAGTTAGCAGTATGGATCAGGAGACCACATAACTGCCAAGCAACAAAATGGTCACGAAATATGCAGACCCTGACTAATTCACTGAGTAAATTGGGCAGGTGTAGCTTGTCTCGCTGCGGTCCTCGTGATCACTCAAACAGTTGGTTAGTAGCGCTGTCCGAGAAGACTGTGTGCCGTTGTCGATGGTATTTCTGCGTTCACATTATTTCTAGTTCTTCCGCTCAGTCTGCTTTTGTTAATTTTCAACCTTGTTAGGCGCGTTTTTCTTCAATTTATTCCACGTCAACGACGAGGTGAGCGGTGTCCCGAACCACAGTATCTTTGGGCCAGGCTCATGGCTGACATGATGATGATAATGGCCAAGGAATTACAGTCAACCGTTTGGAGACAAACAACCGGTCCAGATCAAGTAGTGTCAGGTTGGGACAACATTAATTTGCTCCAGCTAACTGAATTTACATATAGGGCAACCTAAATGCAGTGAGGGTGAAATCCACTGATCCTAAATCACCGCGACTACCAGATTCAGTCGTGCATGTCTACAAATGTTTCGCCTTTAAAACAGTTATGAGCTGGAACGAGAGGTGAGACCGCTATCAAACTCGACGCTTGAACCGTGGTGTGCTTTGAACCCTACGTTACAAAATGACATTTAGATTGTTGGTTTCATTATGCGGACGTCGGTGGGGTAGTGTTAAGTCTGTGAAATTTCTACGTGCTTTTTGACCACTGTTTTTGAGTTCACCGAGTATCGGCCACGTAGTTAGGCAGCATTTTATATCGCATTGTTACAAATCCCAGTTTGATCAGTCTTCAGACTGCGCCACATAATGTACTACTTCCCTCATGAATGTAATTTAGTTCTCGATGAGTCAACTCGACTAAAAACAGATAAGGTAACCTCCCTTGTAACGCAGCACTTTGCAAACTCATTTATTGATATATTCTGCGTTAAAATTCCAATGAAACATTACAACTTCCGGCTGACCTACTGTCTCGATGACTTCAGTTATGTGAAACCCGACCAGCCAGAGATGCGGAAATGTCCTGTGATGTTCCGGGGGCTGAAGTTCCAAGACATAGACGCGAAGTGAAAGGACTACATCACACTGATTGAGGACCTTATCAGAAACAGAGATGCTTGCTCCCACGATCATACTTGGTTGTCCGGATATGGGTTGGCACTTTTCATTTTTATGTTATTGCGCTTCGTTCTACATACGCATTGTTTGTCTGTGACGCGAACATTTTTAAATCACATGAATTTGTTTACAACCGATGGATTCATTTGTAAGTGACTTGTCAGTTCGCCGAATGTAGTTGTTTCCCGGCTACATTCAATCCGAAAGGTTATATTGTTCGTGGCGATATGGTTATCGATTTCGACCTGGTAAAGAGGAACCGATAATAAAAGTATGTGTAATTCAGCTTACAGTTTTGTGGAATCAACATCCATTATGTTGTAACCCGCAACTACCTCAAATTTTAGTGGCAAAATTTGTTGCTCCTGAAGTAAGTTAATAAAATTTCTTGATAAAACAAGTATTGAATGAAGGCAGCTTGTGTTGCTCTTATCAAAGTCAAGGCCGTGAATATCAACCAGGACTACAGCTAGCATCACAGAAAGTCAGATAGAAAATGAGGCTGGCAAATAAAAACCAGGGAGCTGTTTTAGTTTGTACGATGTGTGAAACGGTAGACAAAATGAAAGATAGAGGGTTTTCGTTGTTTCCAGACACTGAGCTTGTTCAAGGTGGTACTCAACATGTGATACAGATTGCATGAGGGGGTAAGAGCTTGAATGCCGCGAGCGGAAGTGTGCACATGCGAACATCGGACGCACAACGCCCAGCTGGTGTAGCGGGGATGATGAAGAACTTCGTGTGTGACGTGAGATTAGGTTTAAGTCATCTTAATCAAAGCCTTTGCCGGCTGCCGTGATAGATCGCAGTGACCCGTCTCAATGATTCCTTTTTGGTTATTTCATAATTGGGCGTATGCTATCCTTTGTGGAAACCTCTGGTTAAAATTGCAATTATCAGTTTGACAGCGTGTTATGTTTTCCATGTCGGTCGATTGCCCACAGTACCTGAATGATGGTCTAGTAAGCATCAGTAATGCACTGCTGGGTGTGCGGAATTCCTCTTGCTTGAGCTCAACAACCACGTGCGATGGATTCAAGCATTGTGATTCGACGGAGAGGAATATGACCGCTGTTATACCGCTAGAATACTATTGTGGTACTTCTCTGGTACCGCCTTTCAAGTGGTAGTTCCAGCAGGGTGGCTGCTAGAGTAAGGCAACCAATATCCATTTGGTTTCCTACTTGTTCGTCATAAACATGAATCTATGAAATACGAGGAACAAAGCAGAGATCACATTGTTTGATGAATCCATCCAAATCGGGGACGTAATTATCCTCAATGTTTAATGTTGTTAATCATTTTAGCGTTTGCTGCGACAATGGAGTTTAGGGATCAGCTTTGTGTGCCAAGGTAATCCTTAAACTCTTTTGTCACTGTGGCAGTTAAACATCAGTGTGAATCATTGCTGTATTGCTGTCTATGATGATGATGATGTGTGCCACACACAGAAGGCTGAAAAATATCATGTCAAGTTCCTTCAAACGCACCAGACATTATTAGGTTTTGACTGGAAGCTACGTTTCCTCTCCTCAGCGAATTCTGCCTGTCAGCTTATTTGTGAGTTCACTCGGTTGCATGGTGTTTGCAGTGTGATTAGGAACTACTTACATGAAGCT
>LUCH01008400.1:1997-12798 GCA_013368495.1 Paragonimus heterotremus | reverse complement strand
ATCTTATGTTTTCTTCTGCTGCGACAAATGCTGAATATTAACGCTTTCAATATCTGCACTCTTCAACAGGTTAATCAGCAAGCTGTTTTGGCGTATACCCTCTCACATCTGTAGTTTGATGCGTGTTGTGTGCCGGGGATGTAAACATACGGTTCTATAATCTCCGGAATACTGTTGATCCAGGCGCTCTTTTCTGAGGGACTTCGGTGACGCTAAATCTGAATATCGTGATCGAGCTGGGGTGGGATTCGCATTGGGCTCTGCAGCAGAGCATTAGTTGCTCGATTAGATCCTTGTGAACCGTCGTTTGTAGGTTGTCGGACTTAATATATCAGTTGAAAGTTGTTAATACAGGTTAGAGAAAGGCTGTGTTCGCTTTATCGGTGTACGCTTCAGTGGGCCGTTGTTCGGATGCTACCTTCTAAAGCAAACTAAACAGTGACACCAACATACTACTGGGCGATTTTAATGCTTAGATTGGTCAACTTTCTTCAGAGGAGAACCGGCTGGGAGGTACGTTTGGTGTCCGGGCACTACGTAGTGACGCCTACTGCAGCTGTGTGCATCTCACTGTCTCTATACTTCGAGCGCCGCATTTCAACACAGGAAAAAGCACTGTGTTGCATGGAAACCCGTGTGTGCTTCCCAACCGTGGACACAGTTAGATCATATAGCACTCAGTCACAGGTGGCGCCACTGTGTTAAGGACTGTCGTGCCTTTTGGAGCAACCACGTGGACTCGGACAATGTTGTTGTGCATGTCCGTTTTGTTTTGCCATTTGGCCAAGGGTCATACATTCGTAAATAAAAGTTGATAAGCTGGCATTCGAATGGAGACAGTGTGAAGAACGTCTTCCAGGAAGCACCGGTGAACAAAATGCCAAGTTCGAGTCATGTGAAAAAACCTAACTAACACTGGGGACAAGTCGTATCAGCTGTGAAAGCTTCTTGTTAGGAACTGTGCAGTTGCGACAGGACGGGATTTCCAACACGTAGATTAACATAGTGAAGAAGCGTCACTCGATTCCAACTAGTTCTGGATATGATGATGACCGTCGAGAACTTATTTACAAGTGAACTAGAGACTTGCGCAAAGACCTTAAGCACCACTTGACCGAACAGTCGAAAGAGATCGGAAGAACCTTTTTAGCTGGTATTAGCAGAAGGCTATTTTCCGTGATCCGTGGTTGTACTGGCCGTCGAGTCGGTGTAAGTGAAACCATATGTGAAGAAGATGGTCCATTTATCACCAGCCAATCGCGCCGACTTGACACGTAAATTAACTAAACATTTTGAAGAACTGTTCAGCTAGCCTCAACCCAATCTTGTGGACGACGAGACCCGAATGATCAGTTATTGCTTTCCAGACGGCCCTCCGTCGGAAGCAGAAGTGTTCCTGGAACCCAGGTTAGTGAAGCGTAATAAGGCTCATGGTCCAGACCTCCTCCCTCTTTCTCTTTTCAAGGATGGTGGAGAGAGGTTGATATCAGAACTGCCAAAACTCCTTCAGACGATTTGGGAGACTGAAAATGTACCTCGTGATTGGTGCTTATCAACAATCATTCCCGTTTTAAAAAAGAGGACCCGAATTCTATGTGACAACCACAGATACCTCAGTCTCGTGTCTGCTGCCTCCAAGTTGCTCACCGGCCTCATTTTACGTCGGTTCACTAAGCCCAGAGGAAGCCAGGTTCTTGAAGAACAGGCAGGATTCCGGTTCAATCGGGGGTACGTTGATCAGATTTTTATTTTGCGACGGATCTTGGAATATAGGCACTCTTATAGACAGCCGACGGTCTTGCTCTTTTTGGATCTAAAGGCTGCTTTCGATTCGGTTGCTCCTAACGTTCTCTGGAGCTGTCTCCTTCCCAAGGGGTACCAGTGATATACGCGAATCTATTGAGATTACTGTATGCTCACTCTGCAAGCAGGGTAAGAGTTTATGGACAACTGTCTTGAGTTTTCATCACTTCTGGTAGTGTTCTTCAAGATGTCTGATTCCTCCCTTTCTGTCCAATTTTGTCATGAATGATATTCTAGAGGGTGCACCTGAGGAGTCCAATGAATTTGGTGTTGACGCTAGATTGACCAGTCTGGAGTATGCAGACGAAACTATCTTACTTCGCCCCTCAGCCGTAAACATGCAGACCAAGCTGAACAACATGAGTGACCGGGCTGGTTTGTATGGAATGTGCTTCGCACCTTCAAAGTGCAAAGTGTTGCTTCAAGACTGGGACGTTTTCGCTCCTACGTTCTCTGAGACTGTTAATAATTTTGCATATTTAGGTAGCACTATCTCATTAGGTAATTGTTGCTGATACGGTGTCAGTGAGGATAGTCTGCGTCATTTGTGTTTCCGAGAAGACGTTCGGTTGTCACTGAAGGGAATGGTATGTAATGTTTGTTTTTTTCTGTTTTGCTTTGTGGTTTGGAAACCTGGCCTGTTCGCATTGAAGATGTCAACAGACCTGCTGTGTTTGACCATCGTTGTTTCTGCCACACATTAAGTGGACTGATCATGTGAGCAATGTGGCAGTTCGCCGACGCGTATTCCGGAACGCTTAGGATGCGCGATCGATTGGTCACCTAATCGTGTTGCACAGCCTGCGATGATTGGGTCACGTATTCTTCGTGCTAGCTGAACGTTTACCGTACCGGGTATTATAAACTGAGCCCATCAACAGTTGGATGAAGTCATTCGGTCGTCGAGCAACAAGGTGATCACGAAATATAAAGATGCTGACTGTTTCATTCATTCCAGTGGGTTGGTGTTCCCTATCTGGCTGAAGTCTTGGTGATCTCTCAGATCACTGGTCAGAGACCTTATCCGAGATGATAGTTTGCCGCGGACAATGGGTTACCTGCATTTGTACCATTTTTGTCTCCTCTTCTCAGACTTATGTCAATTTTTAACATTTTAGTGCTTTTTTTTCTAGGGCATTCCAGTGAACAACAATCCGGACCACTATCTTTTGGCTTGGTTCGAGACCGTTGTGAATAAATGAGCTATTCGTCATCATCGAATGCAGCAACACAGTGGTTTTCCCATATGCTCACCTATCGTACAGCCGTGAAAAAGGAAGGGACCTACCTACTTTAGCTGTCTGAATTCAGTTCATTTGGAGTGTAGGCACAGCAAGTGTTTCTCTTGAGCTACATGTACCATGTGCACACAGGATGTTCGAAGACAGTTTGACCTCCAGATCATACTTCCGAAGTAGTGTCTTGAGTCTTTTGTAGTATGTCGAGTAGCCCAATTTGGAGTCGCACTAGTGCGCATTGACCGTGGCGCTCATTTTGATGGATCCTTCACAGACCTGAATACCGTCGGGTGCAAGCATGTGCGAAGTACACACCCACCCACTTCCTTCATCTAGAAACTAGTGGGACAGTAGAGCATTTCCGTCATTGGTTGAAATCAGCCGTCAAAATGTGCAGCCCTACCGTCCTTGCAAGAAACCTTATCACTAATTCTCCTAGGGTTGCGCAACACCACCAAGCTAAATTTAAAAGCCACGCCAGCTCAGCCTGTTTGCGGTTGTTTTTTTTGCTTGCCCAACAAACTGGTGTCCTTTTCTGCTACCATACATGTTCATTACGGAAGTGTGTTGAACGCTTGACACACCAAATGCGGTGACTGTGCTCGGTCCTATCCCAATTACGGCGGACACCTGTGCACTTATACGAGAAACTCCCTTGTTTTCACGAATTCACACAGGCGGTTAACTCATGTGAACCCGCACAGCTGCCATATACAGACTCGTTCCGCGTGCTACAACAAGCTTAGACGTCCTTCATGGTTGGGCGTGATGAGAAAAGCGAGATTATTTCAACCGAACGTCAAACTCTCATCTATAATAGAAGGTGCGTCCCAACATCCGACCGGAGCCTCCACCTCCGCTATGCTATCCCTGGAAAAGCATATCTACCGCATTCGCCACAACTGTTCACTACATACTTTCTCCTTTGTGCACGATCGACTCGATAGTCGCTCGGAAAGCCTCTGAAATTTGCAAAACTCGTAAGCATGTTTTACATGTAGAGAGTTTATTATTTGCATATACCTGTCCTATTACCGTTATCACAGGTTTAACTTTTTTCACATCAACTTTTTCCGTGGAAATATTGAGTGGTAAAATTATGATTTTACCGAGAGCAAAAAACATCAGGTATTTAACGACGCGGTGAATCTGGGTTGTCCGCCGATACGGTGAACTTATTTCTTGTTTAGTCCAGGTAATTCATCTTGGATCTTGCGGATCTGGTGCTGTCTTTCAGCATCAGACAAGCCTACCTCCATTTATCGCACATTCTCGCGAGTCTTTTGGGGTTGGGCTGACCGCTTCAATAGGTACGCATCAAATACTAAGTGATCTAAACAATGGGTTCTTATCGATGCGTCATTAGTTCTCTATAGACTCCCTTATGAACTATGATGTCTGTCATTCCGTTGCCCTTTTGAACAAGCAGACGTTTACTTGTCAGCTTTCACTTACACAGTTATTGTGTGTCAATGCCATGTAACAAAGGCCTCCGTTTTCTGGAGAAAACTCCCTAACGACCCCTTAGAATGGTTTATTTTTTGTCGCAGTTTTATTGTACAATTTGACACTCCCGTTGAAAACGTTATTTTTGTCGCCTACAAGGGTGCAGACAAGACCAACGTCAGTAAACTCAGGCCGATTGCTCTCTTGCCAAACTTTCAAGTGTTATTGCAGACGATTTCAAAAATCGCTGTTGACAACGAAGCAGAACAGGTTTGGAAATGGTCATTCATGTACGATTGGTCTGTTACCTCGGCCTGTTATTCAGGCTTGTGCGCCGTTTTGATTCGGAGCGTTATGCTTACTAGGACTTCGGCCTTTAATGTTCAGCCATGTCAGATAGGCCAAAGAGTAGCAGCCTGACAAAAAACAACCGACTTCATAGGTTTGTACGTCGCACTACTGACTCCGTAAGGATCCTTAGGCAGGTAGTTGTGGATTTATGAGTGTACGACAGAACCATATATGTTGTTGCGTGTCCGTACTTCGACCGCACCAAATCACATTCTGTTTGAACTTTCAGATTGGCTGAGTGTGCAGATGATGACCGTGCGCGTTCGGATGTGGAAGAGTGTTTTCGGGCCGGTGAATGTGTGGAGGTGCATGTGCCGGTTAGAACAGTGAGCATCCCCTAGACCAGACGGCTTGACACATGATGGGTCGCGTGGAAGGTCGAGATGACGGCTACAAAACAATAAAGATGAAAGAGCCACATTCCGGAGTGTTCGCCAACAACTCCCCGAACGACTTCGCGAAATCCAGGTTGACTGGTAAAAAAACTATGTAAGTTAATGCAGAACTACGCTGGGCGCCGACATCACAGGCCGTTCAGTAATTTACTTAAGATGATTTTTGACCCCATTATCCAATCTAATTGAAAGCAACTCGTGCACTCAGCCGGAAAAATGACTAAAATTAGGCGCAAGCACTTTGGTAGCCTACTACACCATCCTGCCGTGAATAGCCTGCCATAACATGATATCAGAGTTTATTTGCCTTAACCCCCGATTTGGTAGAGGTACAGAGGATTTTTGTACAACTGCGAAGCGGAAAGGCTGCAGGCAAAGATGGGTGACTGAGAGAACTTCAGGAACATGGTGGCCTGCGTTTGGAATGTGTTTTGCTCCAGTCGACTCACTCCATGTTAGAAAAGGATACGGCTCTTCAATGTTACTAGGATGCTTCGATCGTACCTTTGTTTAGAGGTAGGGAGAGTGAGCAAAGCGCTGGCAGTCATCGTGACATTAGTCTAGAGAGCTGCGTTGGAAATGTGCCAGTAATAAATCTGCCAAATCAACTCAGTGCAGAAGTTTTAGAGGCCAGTGTTTCTGAGGAGCATTGTGGATTTCTGGTGGGTCGCAGTATGATTGACATGGTGTCCGGTGTTCGACAGATCCAGGTTAAGTGTCCGGAACTCAACCAGCCGCTTTATGCCATCTTTGAGTTTCTTTAAGACGTTTGAAGGAAGGATGTGTCTTAGTCCCAATGCTGTTTACTTTATGTTTGGCCACAATGCTAACGGTGCATCACATGGGTAGTCGCATGTTTAATATTCGACGTTCCGGCGCCAAAAATTGGCTACTTGTTTCGACGATTGTTGAGTGGACAGCCACCGAACAACAATTGCACCCATTTACTGCACCTTCACATTGTTTTTCATTTGCATTGTAGCTCACCATTGGTGCTTCATTTACTGTGGACTGATAATTTTGTCTCATCGCTCTGAGCGTTCATCTTCAAACGTGTTTTTCCAGTCGACAAACATTCCGTCAAGATTTGTTTGTCTCCTCAGTTCGAGTCGCGTGATTGAATATACGATAGCCGATCTGTTCAACAGCCCAGGGACATAACAGCGATGTGCATGTTGTTTTCAAATGACAGTGTGCTGCTTGCGCATAATGAAGAGGAATTCCAAAGACTGGCTACGATTTTTGAGTCCGGACATCTAGAGTCGGTTTAGAAATTATTAGATCGTCGCCTTGGTTTCGCGCTCAGTCGCTTGACCCAAAATCGAGGAATCAGAAGAGGCGCGGCAACACCGTTTACTAGAAGGGCGAGACAATATTAGGCCACAAAGGCTCTAAATTTATCGGACAAAATGATTACCATAAATAGTCGAAAGACATAGGGCGAATCAAATTAAACAGTCATATCTGGCAGTCGGGGTGTCAGAGCAACTCACGTTACAAGGGACATCAAAAGCAACGCGAGAAAAAACACATTCCAGATAGCGCACAGGTGTTCGACCACAAACCTACAATCCGATTGGCTGAGTGTAACCATATCACCACCCACGACTATACCATCCGAGCTGGGCCGGCCGTTCAATGTGTCGTGATGCGTCCTGACTGTCTCGTTAGAAAATGCGCCACCTAACAGAAGTCAACACAGGTAAGAAGTTTTCCTTCTTTCGGGATTTGCTGGGCGGCAGCGCTGTTTCTGTGTCTGGACTCCGCATCAATGGAGTTATAGATGGCTGCATAGATTTCTGATACTTATATGGTAGTATGTCAACAGATCCTTCCATGGACTGCAGGTTACGAGCTTGTGTGTCGATTGCTAACATTGCTTTCGGACGTCTAGGGAGACGTGTCTGAAAGGACCACAATCCGGAGATGGAAAAAGCTGCTTTTCTGCCGCTCACTGGTGATGTCAACGCTTGTGCAAGGCAGGGAAACTTGAACTTTGTATCAACGAAATGTGTGGTATTTGAATCGGTTTAGTCTGCAATACCTAAGATGCTCCTTTGGTACTCGAATATGGTTCCGAGCACTCGGGGTACTTCGGATAACAGACACAGACGAGCTTGAAGCCATGCAAATAATCAATCAGGTTCGTTGGCTAGAACATTTCCATAGGATTGGGAACTAACACATTCCGAAGCGGTTGCTGTACAGTCAAATGAAAGCCGATGAGCGAAATCCTGGTGATTAAAAAACGAGGTACCAGGGTGTTATTCATGTGAGTCCTTCGCGTTGCAATATCGATTTTAGACATCAGGAGGACGTATTTTTTAGCCAAACGATCTGTAGAAATGTGACCCGGGCGGGCGTCCGAAGGTTCAATGGGTGACGTGAACCGCGACCGTGAATGAGAGGTTGTGATACGCAAAAGAATCATAGGTGACATAAGTCGTGTTGTTATGACTATGTGACGTTGTGATGAGTGTGACCGCGAATGCCCTATCTGTCTCGAATTGGTAAGTCATCAACGCACTCATAGTACATTGTCAGTACAGAGACGATCAGTACGTTATGCTCAGGTAGGTTGTCACTTATCTTTTTTCGTCCGTATCATTCAACGATCGCGGTCCCTTGGTAACTCGCTAGCCAACCCTCCCCCCTCCTTTCAGAAAGTCGAGTTATTGTAGACTTCTATCCTTTCTTTTCTTCAGCTTTGTTCGTGTGTTTTGTGATGAATGTCTTATGTTTTTCGATCCAATTTTACGTTTCCGTTCTGCCTAGAGCACAGGAATACGTGCTGCGATAGTGAAGTACTTCTTGTCTCGTGTTTTCCATGTTTCCCACCAATTTTAATCCTATCGTTGAAACTTTTCTAATTTTTACTCGAAGGGATAAGAGTTTCACTTTCGTATTAATCTGTCAACAGGCTAACTAGCATTGGTCGACTGGACACAAAGATTTTCACTCACACTCCTCCTGGTTTTATTCCTTCGGGTTCACACTAAGTGCGTGCTGTATCAGTGGAACCACAGATTGTGCTGCGCAAGTCATTTTAGGTCAGTGTTATGCGCAGACACCCTTTGTTTTCGGTCATTGTTATAGGCTAATCCGAAACGAAAGCCACCAACCAATTGCAGGTGACTCGTGACTAAGAGTTGTCGAGGTACACTTCCCAGTACATACAGTGTTCTTAGGATTCACGAAGACTTTTGATACATTTGGCCACAATATGCTGAAAGGGTGGAGTCATCTTGACTTATGCGTTACACTTTGTTGACGGCTTAAAATGTGCCTATCCTGATCTACATAACTACGATTACTGGTGAACTACCTAAGCCACTTCTCACTGGAACTGGCGCCCCACAAGGCTGCGTACTGGATCCATCACTATTTTTAGCCTACGTCAGCTACACTGCAACAGTAGATAACTTTCCCTCCGTTATGGTTGCTGATGACGTGAAGCTCTGACGCGACTTACATAATGCCAGAAATGCAGCATATCCTCAAAGAGACATGATGTTCTTGCACTGATAATCCGTACACATTGGACTGCCGCTCAAAAGTTTCAAGTTGGAGACTATGCACATTCGTAATCACAGCACCAGAGAATACCGTCTCAGTGACGCTACCTCACCAACCGTTCTCCAAGAATGCAATCTAGGTACAATAGTCATATTGGACCTACACTCTGATTCTAACGTTACGTTGATGATAAAGAAAACCCGTATTAGACTGGCTATGCTCAGTGAGGCTGTTGAAAGATTGCCTGTCGATACCTTCTCGCGCCGTTTATCTCACTACTGAGAGTTAATATTCAAGCGCGTTCATCTCATGGAAGAAAGACGTAACTGTCCTGGAGGTTCTCCAGAGGAGAATTAACAAAACGTCTGAGGGTCTGTCCGTCTTCTCGTATGGGAGCCATCTCCAAGTTCTGGGATAACTTTGTTTAGCCTACAGGTATTTATGAGACGACCACATACTGACGTACAAAAGATTATGCTCTCTGAGCTAGTCCAACAAAAAGCTTTTCACCACCACTAATATGGCGGATCTCAGACTCCACAGGCTCGAGGTCTCTATATCACGTGGCGTCCTCCTACGTGGGCGGCACAGTTTTGCCGTCCGAGTCTGCTCGGCGTAAAGCACATTGACGGTGATGACCGTTCTGACAACGTTAGTCGACACAATCAAGAAGCAGCAAGACGGTTGGATTATTTCATGAAGGCCATCCGCAGTTGGGTGCCCGTAATCACCTGCCTTCTCATCGTCATCACTTACCTTTTTCCTTACTTTTCTTCTTCCCGCTGTGCACAATCTTTCCTCAGTACAACAGAACGTTCCAACCTCCATATGTGCTAGGCTGCTGCTATCTGTTGCAATACTCAATACAGTCTACATGCTCTTATCATTTCGACAGTTCGTATGGTTGAAACGGACAGTTCGCAACCCACATGTCATACTGAGTTTGAAGCTGCTGTGAAATCACACATCTCTGTCAGCGATTCAAACCAGAATTGCTTATGGTGGTGATGTCACGAATATTATACTTCTCGCTCTTTGAGAAGCCTGTGAATCCATGATGCCAAAACCTGTGATTCGAAAAGCAACAGAAACAATCAGTATCAACATACTTACCTCCAAAATGACTTTCAATGAGTTTTTAGTGATACGATCGATGTGTAACCGAAAAACTTAACCTTCATGAGGGCGCAAGTCAATGCATCGAAGTGGTTTATGTGCGCGGAAGATATCAACCGACACCCCAAGAGATCCCTACAGACAAGCATTTGCATCAACCTTCATTGACCAAATTCGGATATTCTAATCCATTATCGTGCGGACCAGCAACAATAACCATGTGTATGCTCACTACCATGCTGTTGACTACAGAGCGTGTAAACTTTCTGGCTTCTCTCAGCACCGACAGTATCAATGACGGTGTATTGAACCCACTGGACAAGACAAAGAGATCATTCAAGATAGCCCAGCCAATCCTGCGATAATTGCAGGTGATTCAAACACCTGTCCGGCCACAGACAAACACCATTTATTTGTTGTGGTCCCTCGTTTAATCCCAGTTAGTACCTTTCGATAACGTCTCCGAATGTTCTTGCTCCGATGAGTATTATTTTGTTCATTTGAGTTCTTAGTTTGTCTTATTTCATTTTATTTTCCTGTTTGACAGACGGTGTTTCCTTCCAATCTACTCTGTGTGATTAATAGTTACTTTCAACCACCACCACATTGTTTATGCTCTCAGCATCTTGCCAGTACACTTGATCAAGACAGACATTGTGCCACTCACACTGGGTACGAACCTGCTGAGATCCATTTTGTGAGCTTTTCAAGAATTAAACTAAAGGGACCACACGTTGTTCTCGTTTAGGAAGTTGTCCAACCCCCTCGTTGTAGGACACATCCTCCGGAACTTCTTCAAGCCCTAAGTGGTCGCCTTCATAATCCCTCTCAAGACTCGGTGATTATGTTTTTTCCACATTCTTACTCACTCTGTCTGTAATCGACTACTCTGGAGTAGTTCTGTTGCAATCTAGAAGACATTCTGATTGAGAATTT
>LUCH01008398.1:0-12515 GCA_013368495.1 Paragonimus heterotremus | reverse complement strand
GTTCCGTGGTTGAATTTCATCCTTAACATGTGGCCGAAGTAACAGAATGAAAATATTTTCTTCTTTCGGAGTCAGAGTTGTTCGACTTACTGGTAATAATTGAACTAAAAGACAGTCAGAACTTCCAACCTGTGCACAGCAAGTAGACGTTGAGAGTTAGTAGGCATGTCGTGTGCAGTTGAACAATCGATGTTGAATGTCCTGTGAGTATGCTGCATGGCATTGTAACATCCCAAGCAGCACACAGTCCCATTTTTAATTGGGCGAAATAGGCGCATTTCTGGGGGCAAAATGGGACTTTGGGAATAAGTTGGTTTTTCAGGACAAATGCATGACATTATCCCATGCTATGTACTTCTTGCGATTTCTTTGTTTTTGTTTTCGATGTTGGTGCCTATGTGTTAACATGTGTCAATTTTTTGTTTTGTGTTAATGCATCACGTTTACATAATTAATTGAGTCCCGTGTGGGTTGAGTTCAAACGCCGGTAAGTTGTCGTGATCTGTTATTTGTTGTAATCACGTTATTGCGCACTGTTGATTATATCAAAGGGAAAATAAAAGGTCGCCGTTCGGTGTCAACTATTCACCGAAAGTGCAATGTCCCCAGAAGCCCCCCAGAGTCCCCTAAAGGACCATATAGAGCGAGCTATTCGGGATAGTAAAACGATGACATCTGATGTTTTGATAAAGGGTTTATTCTAGTGGTAAATAAACCCCAATACTTCATTGTCAGTTAAAATTGTAAAAAGGGAATTAAACAGGTATTTGTGAAGAAGAGTAACAGCTCAATGAACAGCGAGCGCTTCTCTTTGAGAGGTCTCGAAATACACAGAACTGGATATCCATCTTGCTTTAGTACAACACACATGCCCGTAGGAGACGCATTCACGATCACAGTGGAAGGAACCTTGGGAGACAATAGTCGTGGAACAGCACTTATGACAAGAAGACTTAGTAAGTGACGCAATATAGTTTCGTGAGCATCAATCTGCACAAATCTGTTTGGAGGTATAATCAGGAAAAGGGGTTCTGCTTTCTGAGCAAAATCTGGAATGAAGTTTGGGTAATTTTGGCTCAAACGCACTAAAGTGCGTACCTCATCAACAGTCTTCGATATGGTGTTGTGAGCCGTGGACACGAATGGCACAAGTATCGTTTATTTGAACCATTAACACGTTTTATACGTCTCAACACCACAACAAACAAACACTCAGTTGCATGAAACATAGATCTAGTGATGTCAGGGTTCCTACGGTTGTTGATGCCCAGTTCACGAATGGAACGACAATCACTCCATATCAACGTGCACTTCAGTGTTTTTTTTCTATTTCCCCCACATCATTTTGGTAGCCAAACACATGCTCCTGCCTTGCTACTGAGTAATAACGTGAGTAGTGTTGTGCAACCGCTTTTCCACTTTCCACTAGAATACCTTCAACTACGAGCCACAGAATGAATCAAATGATTTCGTTCCCTAACATTGAGCGTTTAAACACTCTCCGTATATTGGATCTGGCACATGAAATCCCGCGTGTGGATTTCTGAATGGTCTATCGAAATTTTGCTACTTCCGAGATCCTAATCGGAGCTTATTTTTAACAGCGAACACTTGATTTCTTAAATGTTCTCCGGAACGTACAATAAATCGTGGTGTTCTTATTTACCATACCACTTCGGCCAATATAGACGTGCGGTGTTATCGAGATGCACTATCCATAAATTCAATGAGACCATCTGAGGTGAGATTCTTCATGCAAGTACTCAAAGCATCCATTTTAAAGCCGAGTGAATCACTTATCAGTCAGTTTTGTAGGACTCCAACTTACTTCGTGCTTTAAGGCACCAATACTAGCAAAAGGTAATAGTGTTCATCTGTGGTGAAGAGCCTGACTGCATACGTGACTAGTTGCTGAACAGCTTTCAGTATCATTCACGCCAATCATGTTTTTCTCCAATTCATCAAAATGGTATGCGCGTAAAAGTTGTGGTATGATGTCTCTCACCTACAAATGTTTGGTCGCTTTATAATCCCTAACTTAAGATCAGGAAGGTCAAGTACTAAAATTTTCATCAGCTCGATCACTGAGTGGTAATTAAGCTGAATAAAAAATGATATGTAGATCTGTGATGAACATGACTGACATGCTTTATCTCCTTCTGCAAAGTAATTGTCTTACTATTCCAAAATCCTGTACGATTGGTTGATACGTACGACTCGACAATATAAGTTCTGTGTTATTGTGCCTAATTGTGTTTTACGATTCTTATACGTTCGATCGTTATTCCATATAGTTCAATTCTAATTACAACGAGATCCTACTTCAAATCAGTTGGTCAACCAATAAGAGAAGTCGTGTGAATAATGCCGAAGACTAGCATTCGTATTCTGAAAGATTTATTACTACTAATAAGTAGGACAATTGGTATACAAAATTTCTGCTATCATGTGTTCGTCAGAGCTAACTAATGTTTGCAATCGTGTGCTACCTTATTCACACGTTACAAGTAAGCATTACATCAGTTCGAATTACATTGGAATTTGTGTTGTTTGGTGCCCCGCCTACATGGCCGACAATACTTATGGTTGCAATGTGAACAATGTCTTTTTACTATACTGGTTTCAGAGATGAACCCTTCGTAAATCATTCCATGTCAACTATTTTGTAGTCATTTATAATCACCGGCTAAATGGGAAACGACTGTAATGGGGTTACGTAGTTCTTGACGCAAACTTTCCGGAACATCTTGGTAAGCCTGTCCTCAAAATCTCACGTTAGGATCACGTAAACATATACAGTTTTTCAGTAGACCGGTGTCTGATAAGACACGTGGTAAATAACTTGAAAATAGTCGTCCGGATTACCCAGGTCACTGCAAATGGGCACTGCAGATAATTTGTTTACAATACGGCCAACTTCGGTTGTATAAGGCGGCAAAGCCTTATCAGCTGTCACCTACTTGTTGGTCATTGTCTATAAGACTCCATGTTGTGGGTAATATGGGAGTACATAATCCTACTAAAGTCAGACGAAAATTCCCATTCACAAAACCACTAGGTTCCAACACGGTCACACCTCAAGACTAAAGCACTCTGTTTTTTTTCTGTGGCCACTCTAATAACCACCGTTTACGAAACATTTGGTGAATGGCGGATATTCTGTCAGTTAAAGTTTAGGAATCGATAGCATGAATGACGTTCACTAGCCCAACGTCGCGCTCGCCAAATTGAGAAGCTGTTGGTAAAAGCCCATTTTTAATAAAGATTGTTTGGCTTCAGGATTCAGCCGAAAAAAACTTTCGTGATTTTGTTTATTACTGTTTTCTTGCTATAAAGTGCTTTACCTCGATTTTGGTGCATGTTTCTCTCTGTCTCTTGGCAGATCCATATCATTTACACTGAGTCGATTAAGGTGAAAATCTTCAAATTCAGGCGAAGCCTACATATACACAGAAGCTAACCTGCTATTGTCCTTTCAGCATGAGAGTAAATACATTCTCAGTCGAAGCCCAAGTTCTTTTGTGTTCTTCTAGGGTTTTCGGTATCGTTACTTGTCGTACTGTGTTCACGAATCGTATGTTTTATATTCGCGTGGTTCCCATTTCTAGTGTTGTTAACCACATAAGTCAAAACATACGGATCATAACCATGTCCATGGACTCTGACTTTAAGCAGACAATGCAGCTGCAAATCCGACTGGTGGGTATATTAGTCACTCCCCTCGCCGCACATGGGCCGTCCACTACTGCCGATCCGATGTCAGTGGATCATCTGAACGGCAATATTTGCGATATCCTGTGTAACCGCCACATTGGTATCTCCTTCAAGGTCTGGTACAGGCTACAGTATGATGCATCTACCACCGAACTGGCATCTAGAGATGACGATACGAAGGTTTGTCTACTACGCCGGAAACTGGGCCCAGCGAGACACATCCGCTACACCAACTACATTATGCCCACCAGTCTACGAATCCCGAGTTTCGTGGATATTGTTCAACTGCTGATGAAGTTCTACGGGAATATCTCAGTCATGTTCTAGTTTTTGTTAGCCACGCAGGTCATAACAGATTCAGAGAATGAAATATTTGGGAGGGAAGAGGAGAAAGACAGGTGCATGAATGTTAGTGTGCAGTAAACCGAAGTCGAATGCCATACAGTTTTCGTTTCTCATCCATGTGATCTGCACACTGTTAACTGCAAATGCTGAATTGTGCCATTAAATATAGTTGAAAATAAATAGTTAGTATTTGCTAAATTGGGATGAACGATTGAGGACGAACTTATTGGGACAAATTGGTTGCCACGGCAGTTGTGGTTTGAAGCATAAGTTATGGATTGGTTGAGTGGGAGAGATACTCAATAAGTCTTTCCACCGCATTCTCTTCATCAGTTGGGTTTTGCCGGATTGGTTCTTTCAAACAGAACACCACCTACACATGATCGTAACTTTCGCATTCAGATAAGTCTTTTGGCTAACCCGCTTCAAAAGAAGGTACTGTGTTCGAGTTTCGCTCCAGTTAGGACGGGGATTTCATCCTAACCCCAATTCTGCCCGAGAACAAAAAGCTAGTAGAGTGAAGTGTTATTCGAATTTGAGAATTTGAATCTGGTGAAGTAACCTTTGCCAATCTAGCCTATCCAGCGCATTAGCATTGTAAAGAACATTATGTGGTGGACTGTCAGGCATAAAGTGCGAGCATTCCAACTCTCGGCGGAATACCTCAACACAGGGGAAGGTGCGTTCAAAAACCCACAGCGAGTGGATGGAGGACGGCGTGGGCGACCGGATGAGTCATCGCTCGACCGGATCGGACCAACGGGCGAGACGTGGCAGCCGAAATAGGATGGATGACCAAATTGAAGGCGTGATTATTCCAACACTCTCAGGAATATCTCGACACGGCTGCGGAGTACGGTCAAAACCCACAGTGGATGGACGGAGGACAGCACGAGCGACCGGACAAGCCATCGCTCAAAGTAATCGGACTAACAGATGAGGACTAGCGGGCGGAAAACCCCCGGATAGAACGTGCCAATCACACACCTTGACCGGGTAGAAGTGCACACGACGTGTGAGCGGAAACCGGGGGTTGTTGTGGACTGGAATTGTGGTTCAAAATCGCGAGCGCACGTGTGGCATGGTAACTAGCGAGTTGGACAATAAAGATTGTGCTCTATTGAACGCCTTTTCGCTACAATTAGATAGTGAACGAAGACCTGTGAATCTTATTAAACACATCAGAAACGAAGTAAACTCGATCAAAATGGACACTCCCATATGAACAACACATTTCCAAACAGGTGAATTCACGACCGCCTTTATTCCGCTTTCTGTCGGTTCCAACTTAAAAGAAACCACTATCGCCCAGACTGCGTTATTCAAAGAGATGTCCTCACTTCATTGGGTGTACAATTATGTGTTATTATTGACGCTTCCACATCTCACTTAGAAATCCACAATGCAAGATACAGACTGCGTACAGTGGTTTTGATTTTAAGAGAGCAAATTTCTAAACCGATGGCTTCAGCTTTCATAATGGTTTTCTGGATTCCTAATCAGATACAAAAACTCTGATCTGTGAATGCCAAAAAATATACCGTCAGTCACGGTATGGAAAAAATCTCCGTTCAAAGTTCTGCCCAACGTTCTCGATCACAACACTGTTGTACAGCTTTGGTGGTTTGAATCGGACCACCGGACTCAATAGAATCATCGCGGATGATTACCTTCGAAATAGGATGTCACCACATTTAGTTGCAGGGTGTAAGTGCATGGCTGCTGCTCCCTGAGGAAGTATTTTAAGGCTATAAGTGCTCTGGTACATTTGATAACAATTACCACTATGGGGACAAAAAGTATTCTAGCCTAAATTTCCAAACCTGCAGTTTGTGCGATAAACGGGACAAGATTAAGTTATACACGCCCTGATTACAGTTTGATAGAACAAACATTCACCTTCGTCTTACTGTTTCGTCATATATCTTTTGTGCTTAATAACTTACGAAAATGGCACCCCATAACGTTCTAAAGTAAATTTCTGCAAAGTAGCCACGTAGCCGAAAGTTAAGTATTTTCGATGTACTCAATCCACTCCAGTCACTCGAGGTCAAAGCGAACTTCCCAAATTAAATCCGCTTAAAAATAACCACCTCCGAAAAGCTAACACATTTCGCGTGGCAAAACGGTTGTTTGTAAAGGAAACCAATAAGTGAGTTTCGCGCACCAAAATGACTACAACCAAAAACACCTATCTGCGTACAACACAGGTCTCAGAACATAACGGTTGCCACGGACGCCAGTGTTCAGCTATTTTATGCACCGCAAACCAATTCATGCCCTGCTGCAATCCGATGTATATTATTGCATATTTCTGGCCACCACTAAAATGTTAAAATTCATGTTACAGTCCCATTACAGTATAACAAAGCGATGAGTAGTATGGACAGATCCCTCGACAACAATACACTCCTTTCCCTGAAAAGATTGTTCCAGTTGCAACAAAAATCGTTCCGGTTTACTTCATTCTCTCGACGATCTGTGTACCGGCCTCAGTGATATTGACATATTTGGTGTACATTCTTTTCTGCTCGGAGTGTCATGCCATTTACAAAGCTGGCTTCCGTAAACTCGATTTTGATTTTTCCCATTCTTGTTCAGATGAACTGGGCGACGGCGGTCCTCTACTACATACGCCCTCCTTCCACTTTACCAAGAACTACCTAGGTCCGAATCCTGTTGTCCCCAGACTCCACCGGTCTCTGTACTTAACCTTCGAACCAGATTCTAACACAGTACGCTGACCCGATAACTTTACAGTCGACCGCTTATTGTAAGCTTCTTGTGCGTTTGCCAGGTTTGGGTTGGCCAATCTCCAAACTTCTGCTAACTCACGCGTGCTCATCCGTCGGTCTCCCCATGAACCAATCTCCTGATCGACTGGTATGCACCCAGATATTAGCTCGAATGGCGACTTCGTACATTGTTGCTTGAGACGAAGAGTGTTCAGCTAACAGAATCAATGGTAGCCCTTCCTCCCAGCTTCCTCCTTTCACCGACAACCACTCTTTGATTGTGCGATTGTTTCTTTCCGCTAATCCGTTTAACTCAGGGCAGTATGGCATTGCGTGGATTTTTTTGATTCCTAAGCGCCCCAAACGGTTCCGGAACTCCTCACTTTCGAAACACGAGCCTTGATCAGTCAATATACTTTACGGTATTCCATGATCTGCAACGATGTGTTTCATCACCGCCCTGCTTACAGTGCTTGCACGTAGACTGGGTGTAGCGGCTGCTTTGATTCATCTTGTGAAATGTTCAGTCATGACTACGATATACTACTTTCCGGAAGTGGTTAATGGGAAGGAGCCCATCACATCCACCGACCATGATTCTCCAACTCCATTGGCCGGGATTGTTTGTGTGGAATATTATCTGGAGTGGCCAGTGCCATTCAACAGCTGAGAATGCTGGCACGCACGAACATAATCAATGACATTACCCTTCATTTTCGGCCAGTATGCTCTGAACACTCTTCGTCTCAAGCAACAATGTACGAAGTCGCCATTCGAGCTAATATCTGGGTGCATACCAGTCGATCAGGAGATTGGTTCATGGGGAGACCGACGGATGAGCACGCGTGAGTTAGCAGAAGTTTGGAGATTGGCCAACCCAAACCTGGCAAACGCACAAGAAGCTTACAATAAGCGGTCGACTGTAAAGTTATCGGGTCAGCGTACTGTGTTAGAATCTGGTTCGAAGGTTAAGTACAGAGACCGGTGGAGTCTGGGGACAACAGGATTCGGACCTAGGTAGTTCTTGGTAAAGTGGAAGGAGGGCGTATGTAGTAGAGGACCGCCGTCGCCCAGTTTATCTGAACAAGAATGGGAAAAATCAAAATCGAGTTTACGGAAGCCAGCTTTGTAAATGGCATGACACTCCGAGCAGAAAAGAATGTACACCAAATATGTCAATATCACTGAGGCCGGTACACAGATCGTCGAGAGAATGAAGTAAACCGGAACGATTTTTGTTGCAACTGGAACAATCTTTTCAGGGAAAGGAGTGTATTGTTGTCGAGGGATCTGTCCATACTAGTCACGTTGCTACTCAGGAATTAGACGTACGTTTGTGTTTGGGTATTGTCAGACGGAGGATAATTCAACGAGATATATTTGTGTGCACTTTGTATAGAATGTTTTCCTTACCATGCGTAAACTATGCAACAGCATTTGTAGAAATTTTGACATCAGTGGATCAATGTTACATGCATATGTGTGCGCTTGTTTACTGCGATTTTATAGCCTATGCCTTATGTGGTGATTTTCTAAATATGCAATCCTTGCACCATCCGCATTTTCGGCTCGCAACTTCAGGCCGATGCGGAGTTTGGTAGTTGTTATTCAAGACGCTAAACCAAAGAGATCGATTGTTTTCCCAAGAGGAATCAAAACGAAATTTAGATCGCGCGTGTTCTGTTGAAAATCAACCGGATAACACAAGAGAACAGCTCAATTTGGACCAACCGTCTTCGGCCCCCAAAACCGCATAACTGATTGCACAAAATGCGTTGACGCCCAAATCCAGTAGGTATTCTATTCGTATATCTACATGTTATCGTTGCGGTGAAAGACATGAAACTGTCAAGGACTGTCGTTCCAAACAGTCGACTTGTCATAATTGTTGAAAAACTGGCCATATCTCACGCGTATACCGTCCAAAACAAACTCAACACTCCAGGATCCCTCCTAAGACTCAAACTGTACGACCAACTGAAGATAAGGAAAAATCAATTGCCTACTTGATTTCTCATACCTCAGGCACGTTTCCTGATTCCTTAAATAATCGATTTCAACGTCGAAGACCGTAACGTTCGTTTAGAAATTTACACAGCACCTTCTATGACATTTATTAATGGACGCATACTGCTAAAATCACTTCAGTTAGCTCCAGTTACAGTCTCGTTATGAGCATATACAGAAGCAGCGATCAATGTTAAGGATACATGTGATGTGGAAATGAAACACGGAACGAAAACACTGAATTTACGCGCGTACGTAGTCAACAACCAGGGTCCTAATCTTTTGGGTTGAAATTCGTTCAAACTCATACCAACATCTATTCCTATCCGTCATTCGAGGGAATAGCAACAAGAGTTTCTTTATACTATTACAGAAATTCCTGTCCGTATTGAATGGAAAAGAACTGGGTGGAGGGGACTGAAGGAATTCCAGCCCGCTATTATGATGGTGCATGATACCCTGGCTAAATCTTGTAAAGCTCGTACGTTAGCGTTTTCGAACCGCCCAAAAGCCGAAGATGGACTTGAACGTTTTCAGAGGCTAAGAATAATCACTCCTGTCCAACATTCAACGTGGACTGTACCTATTGTGTCTGTACAAAAACTGAATGGTTCTGTTCTTATATGTGGCTACTGCAAACTGACAGGGAATCAGGGATACAGAGGATTTATTTGCTACATAGTGAAATGTTTTCCAAACTGGATTTGAGTCATGCGTATTAACAAATTGAACTTGATAAAGAGTTGAAGAAACTTACAACAAACAATACACACTTGGGATCACTCCAGTGTGATCACTTGCCGTTTGGCATTCCTTCTGCTCTTGCAAGTCTCTAAAGTAGTATTGACAGCTTTTTGAAAGGTATTCCTGGTGTGCATGCTTAATTGGATTATATTCCTATTTCCGGACGTCAGAATAAGGAACACATCGAAGATCTCGAATTGGTTTTAGAACATGCACAGGGAAATGTTTTCAGGTTTAAGAGGGAAAACTAGGCATTCCTGGCTGACGATTTTCAATATCTCGGTCCTCAAATGGATAAATTCGGACTAAATCCAATATGCGAAGAAATGGGATCGATTCTGGAGGCTTCAGTTTACTGAATGGTGGTTCAGTTACAATCCTTTATTGGTATGCTCACTCATCAGAGCTGTTTCAATCCAAAAACACCAGCTGTCCCGGCACACTTACACAATTTAATCAGGAAAGTAGTTCAATGGAACTGAGTAACTAAGGAACAGCTGTCATTTGACAGCATAAATAAGAAGATGGACAAATCTAGTTTACTGGTTTATTACAATCCAAATAAATCCATAATTATACGTTATAGTATCTCGCCATAGGGTGTCGGTACTGTACTGAGAAACAAAATGGAGGATTCAACTAAAAAGCTGATTGGTGCATGCTTCTCACAGTCCCGCCCAGCCGAAAAAACTATGCGTATCTAAACAAAGAAGTTTCAACAATAAGTTTTGCTGTCAGAATGTTTCATCTTTTCTATATTCACGGACGATAAAACTCTGATATATCTCTCCGGCGAAACAAAAAGAACCAATCTGATAGTATCGCCGTGAACGCAACGCTAATCACTTCTTCTGTATGCTTATAATTACAAAATTTCTTGTGTTCTGGGTGTGGTAAATCACTTTGCGGATGCTCTCAGCTAAACGCCCCTGAGTGACAGTCCAAAACATTCATGGAAGCCCATCGACCTGATTCAGTTGAAACAGTACTTGCAAAAAGCATCCCATATCCAGTGAAGGGATAAGTTAAGGAACAGAACACAACGTCCTTTTGTCCAGAGCTAAATGATTTGTTTCTCGGGGCTGGTCAACGAGTAGCGGTTATCAACTAACGCCATATTTCAGTCGCTATATGGAACTTAGGCCGGAACAGGGTTACTTACTCTGGGGCACATGTTTTATCATTCTACCTCCGTTTCGAAGCATTGAAGTACGGCCAGTCTCCATCACGTCGGGTGGATTGGCAGGCACAATCCTCGTTGAGTACTTCTTCCACTGGCTTCTAACTTCCACTCTGTCCATATCTTGTGTAATCGGGTCCTCTGGTATGTTCACAACCACAGTGACTAATGTCGGCCTGTTAGAAGCGGGAGTGCTTGCCCGTGGCTGTAGTTCAGGGATCTTCGTCAGCGGATTGTTACATTACTTCGTAGGTGCCATAATACACTTAGGTTCAAACTCACTCTCAGTTACTGACCCTAATTGGGAGACCCAATCTGGAATATTCGTGGCAAGATCCCACACAGTAAAATTGTGGCAGATTTCAAGGTAAGCTGTTGATGCGATCCTGTGGGTCCGTAGTGATTGATGCGTAGGTACCAGATGGTTATCGGTCTAAAATGTAACAATGTAAAGCTTGAGTGTGTTTCTTGATGTGTCGCTTGCATTCGAGACTGGGCACGCGTTCGTCTCTGCGACCGAATGTCTTATTTTGGGTAACTTCAGAAAAAATGTATCAGCAGTCAACTTGACTCAGAATTTGACGAGGAAGAATAGCGAATTAGCTCTGCGAACCCGTATTTTATCTACAAAAGCGAAACCCAAAACCACGCAGTAGACCACTTCAATCAGCGAAAATATCTTCAATCCGTCATAGCGCGGAATGTACGTTACTAATGAACCTTCATTTGCGATGGCACTGTTGTTCACCACATGTCTGTTGTCAGTCGGACTTGTACGTTATTATACTTGTCAGCTGATCCTTATAGCATTCCCATAGGATGGTCCGCCTATCTTCATTCACCCAGAGAGAACGCGCAGCGAGTTGGTCCCAGCTCGCATGCTATTCACCGACGCTTCATGACCGCGGTCGATAAGTTGTGTGCCTCAGCCCTACTTTCAGCTGTCACGTGATCAACAGATCAGTTCTCCTGGGTCGACTGAGAAACCGCTTGCCATACCTAACTGATTGTCCGGGCGACGGCTGAAATCTACGTTCACAAGAGTGCACCACCAGTGCATGACAAGTGGACGATCAGTTTTACAGCTGAGCTGAGTATGCGTTGTGTGGAAGCATCTGCGCATTCGACGCTCACTGCATACATTCCACGTACTGTAGATACAGACGAGGTGATCATGGCCGCATCTCAGCCAATGCTGTCTTTGGATGTAGGATTTCGACTCAGTTTAGGTCTTATGCCCATCGTGTACATATTGTTCCAGTTCGTGCGAAACAATTGCTGCTTCTATCGGATCACTCAGGTATACATCAGACGTGTGATCTGATTTGCCACTGAACGATCTGTGTCAGATCCAGAACAACCGCCTGCGACATTTCTAACTGACATCGAGGTAGTCAAACATGGCAACACAACACGTGAAAGTGATACCGTGTTATCTAGAAGTGGAAAATATGTATAATAGTGGGCTCTAATTCCCATGTCGTGAGCGGTCTCCCAGTGGTTGGACGATGTGGATGGCAAGTGTGCTATAACATATTTGTCCATTGACTAAATATGATGTCCACTGAACTTAGTCGACTCGATCGTAGGATAATTATGTCGTCACTGCTGACCACGTGCATACCCGATACGATTCTGGTTGAGGCACATACCAGTTTAATGCACCATCAAGGTAGTGTGGTTCGTGGAATAGCATATTCCCGGCTTGATTGACCTCACAATACATGCAGCGCGCTGAGGAATTTACGTGCTATGTAGACATACATTCTCTACTCGATAAGCAAGTTGCT